>APFE030199083.1:0-11323 GCA_000404065.3 Pinus taeda
ATTTAAATAAAAGAAAATTACACTAAAATTTAACTAATCTAAATAAAAGAAAACTTATAAAACAAAAATAATTTAAAAAAAACAAAACTTGCAATTACCCTTAAACTACGCCTCATTCTACGAAAACGCATTAAAATGAACCTACACAACTGATATATGCCATTCATCTAAAATGTAAGAATATGGTTTGAAACAAAGCAAAAAAAATAATACACTCAATTCTCGCGACCGTCAATAAAATAAAACATATTTACTAGTACTCGCGACCGTCAATAAAATAAAGCATATTTATTAATACTAAGCATATGACATCTACAATCCGAAATGTTCAATTGTGAACAACTTAAAAATTAAAGTAATTTTGACGTACTATTTCAAATATTACAACATTGATTTTATCAAAGTAAAACCAACATTAAAATAGATAAACTAGATGGATGAGCCACTTGTCTTAGAGTTGTTTGTTGGTTCGTTCCAATATTTATTCTCCCGGTAACCACAACACCAGGAAGGAAGTTTTCGTTTTAAATTTAAACTCTGTCTGCGTCTTTTATCATTTCAGTTTGGTCCGGCCAAGGCAATCTTGTGAAGAAGAGCTCATCAAAAGCGCATGGCGCGTACACCAAGGCCAGCATTATGGATCATCATAAACTTTGTGAGATGAGCTATATGAAATCTAGCTGCTTAATTTATGTCGATAATGAGGCATTGATGGAGATTTGGACTGCCCAGAAATGAGACGAGATTGATGGAGATTTCGAGTGGAAACGATTTTTTAAGTGCATAGGATTTTTTTTTTCGCCAGAAAATGAGGCATGGAGATTTAGAGTGCAAAGGATTTTGTGTTGAATGAGAAGACCCAAAAAAAAACTTGTTATGAGGTGTGTGAATCACAGAGAAAAAATAAAATGATGATGTCCATGTGATTTAAAAAAATAATGATGTCCATGTGATTCTAAGAAAATTGATGATGTCTATGCTATGTCACCTTGCTCAACATCTCTATGGATAACCATTATCTCTATGGCTATCCATCCATTATCCTAGTAATTTAATGCAAGGATGGGATAATCCATAACTCTCAGTCTAACATTGGCTAAAAAATTTACAGGAAAGAAAACTAAAGTGAAATGACTAGGGTTTGTCTTGAAAGTAGAGTTTAAGGGAAATGCACCTGTAGTTGAATCCGGGTTAGTTATCCAGAAAAAGCATTGATTATGCCTTAGCAGCTCAACTCAACTCGCTCTTCGCTCTTCGGTTGGAGGTTCCAATCCATAAAATAATCTAAGAGATCCCTGGAATAATTTTTATGGAGATGAAAGGAATGCATGAGATTTGAAATAAAACATTGCAATTGTAGAAATGAACTAAAATGAAACGATGGTGTCTATATGAGAGTAGACAAAAGCAGAATGCAATAGAAAGAAGGCATTACCGTCGAAGAACAGTGACTGTTTAGCAATTCGGTCACCCTTCCGCTGAAGTTGGGAAATTGTTTGCGTCGTCGGCTCTCACTCAAGTATACCCACACGCACAGACTCCTATCGCTCAAGCATACCCACACGCACAGACTTAGCACACAAACTTATCAGACCACACAAACATATCGGTCCACATAGAAATATCGGACAATACCAATTGACAGATTTCTGCAGTAAGTCTTCTATATATCGTTTCTTTCAACGGATATCTATCTATCTGTCCGTTCTTGAACAAACGTTTCGAAGAAAAATCTCGAGTCGGTTCAAAGTTTTCAACGGATATATGTCTCCTTTCTTGAACAACCGTTTCACAGAGAAATCCATGCTGAGTGGGAAACCGTTTCACAGAGAAATCCATGTTGAGTGGGTAATTCTTACCAACTTTTTCAAGAACAATTCCGTTATGTTGTGTGGCACGTTGCTTTGTTGTTGTGATAGTGATGGATAACGTTGAATTGTTGTTGTGATAGTGATGGATAACCCTGTGACAGCTTTTTAAAACGGAAAAAAGCAAAACGTTACCTAAATTTAGAAACCAGAATATTAAATACATTCTTGAAAATTCCAAAAACAAAACCAAAAAAGTTAGCTATGGTGAAATCGGCTTGCAAGAAATTCCGATAGCTCTTAACTAAATGTTAAAGTGGATATCTAAATTTAGAACGCTTAATATTAATTACATTCTTGAAAGTTACACAAACAAATACAACAGATAAATTTGAATTAAAAAAAACAAACAAACAAAAATAATTAACTTTTTAATTTGAATTAAAAAAGCAAACAAACAAAAACAATTAACTTTTAAATTTAAAAAGTGTAATGTAAAATATTAAAAGTTAAATTTAAACAAAAAACACTTAATTTTTTGTGAGGTAAAAGATTGGAAATTTCAAAATTAGTAAGACCGAATTGTTGATGGATAAGTTAAAAGTTAAAATTTAAAATAGCATTGGTTTGCTTTTAAAGTGAAAAATTGGAATTCAAAGTAAAACATAAAATATAGAACCCATTTCTATCTAAAAAATTGTAGTTTGAAATTGACAAATAGTAACCTTGTTATAATAAATAACTTAGAACATACCTTAAATGTGGAAGAACAATAAATTCAATCAAATCTACTTGACATATAACTCTATAAGCTAGTTGGGCATACAACCCTTTCTTCTCAATAACATTATGAACTTCTTGAATATGGATCCTAAACTTCAGTAAGAGTATTTAAATTTCTATTTCTGATATCTTTATATTTTGGTGTATGTTGTGAATGGAGATAGTTTTTTCTCTATATTTAAGTTGAACATGAAAACCAAATTTATCAATTTAAAGGGTTTAGTTGATACTAATTAGTTAAACTTTGAATAGAATATGTAATGGAACAACAATTTACATGACAATTAGTATACTTTTGTGTGAGATTTTGAAGGATAAAACAAAGGTGACTACTCTAGTATAACTAAAGTGGCATCATAAGCTTACAAAATCCAAAAAAAGTTGAAGGGAACATAAATTATTTTTCTAATTCAAATTATATTCTTGTTTCAAAAATTATAATGTTTAAGATGGACCAACTAATCTCCAAAAAAAAAATTGAAGGGAACATAAATTATTTTTCTACTTCAAATTATATTCTTGTTTAAAA
This sequence comes from Pinus taeda, assembly GCA_000404065.3. Taxonomy (NCBI): domain Eukaryota; kingdom Viridiplantae; phylum Streptophyta; class Pinopsida; order Pinales; family Pinaceae; genus Pinus; species Pinus taeda. The sequence continues at coordinate 3,121 of APFE030199083.1, forward strand.
AATTATAATGTTTAAGATGGACCAACTAATCTCCAAAATTTGTTGTTCTCAAGCATTACTATGAGGTCTAAATAACTTATTTTTTTGTATAAGCTATAAATGATTTCTTATCTTGAATTTATTCCTAGACATGTCTATATTGAAACAATCCTTCCAATTATTGTTATCTTGCATAACCAAATCCTAATTCAAATTATCAAAGAAAGTCTATTATTGCATGGTCTGTTAACAAAATATAAAATGTTGTGCATAATATTTTTATGCATGATATTCTCTATAAATGTAGACTTAGATGTCTGCAATCATACCCTATTTTTCGGAAACCTAGTCTCTTAGACCTAATCCTCTTCAATAACCCCACCAAATCAAATTAAACAAACTTTGCACACCATATCTAGTGTAAAACCCTAATCTATCCAGCCCTCTTGGTTGTGATCCTTTGGAGAGAGCCCTCTCCGGCTTGGTAGGGCTAGCTACCAATTCAAAAGACTGGTCTATGGTTACCTCAGCTCGACTCTTCCTTAGCCTTAGAGATCGAGACGAGTGATAACACCCCCGAGGAACCTAGTAGAGACATTGGGCCTAGGTACGTTAAGAATATTTATTTATACATTTTTATTCCTAATCATTGGTTTTTTCCATGTTCTTCTCTTGTAGAAGTTTTAGGCCTCAAGATGGCTCTTCCACTAGAAGATCCTGGCAAGGATAGGGGGTTTTGTTTGGGTTTCTCCACTCTTGTTGAACCATTTGAGTGTGGCATAGGCCTCTCATTTTTTGTTGTTGTTTTCCATGCCTAGAAAAAGTCCTAATGTGTAGTGAGGAGCATATTACTATGAAGGGATAGGTTATTCTGGAGCTGAAATTTGACTTGAGAGCACAACCAATCATTAGAGGGATTTGAACACTTAACCAATTCAAGAAGAGATCACTTAGGTAGAAAAGGGAACTTTTCGATGAGGCACATAATCCTAAAAAACAACGAGGTGTTTGCTGATATGGAAGGTTCAATTGTTCATGCTGGTCATACAAGTGGCGTGCTTCCAAGAACTTAATGGAAAATGGGGCTTCCTCGTGGTCATGGGTGCACTCCTAGGAGTAAACATCCAACCACTGTAAAGGATATTGATCCCCGGAAATATGCATGCATGGTTATCTGCCTATGTATCTTTAGCTTTCATTTACGTTTCCTTGTCTTAGCTCTGTTGTCTATGGCCATATAGATAAATCTCATGTATTGTATTTGAGAGCCATAAAATATATATTTTCTTTTCATATTTTGAAACATTTAAGGTTACTTGTTTGGTCATGTTTCCAGACAAACAATTATTACATCTCCCAGAAATTAAGAAAAAAAAATAAGGAGGGAAAGGAGAGAATGCTCGTGGTATTGGAATGTCAAGAAAATACACAAGCCTCCTGTATTAGATATTAAAATCATTAATCGTTTGAAAGGTTAGAAAATGGAAAGAAGACTATTGAATACTTAAATGTGGGTCGTTCTCTTCAAACTAATCTCAATACCATGACATAAGGGCCAGTGAAATAAAGAGCTCATTTAGAATCAAACGAGAAGGTAGAAATGGGTACCATAAATCCCTGTCCTTGAAAATTGGGGTAAATGGAAATTAGTATCTCCTCCATTGAAATAAGTTTATGCTAACCTCCATACATATTTTTCTTATAAAATAATCTTGGGGCTACTATTAATAATGCAATATGATACAAAACTGTTTTCCATTCAAAATTCAAAACCCTCTAATTTAGACCAAGGGCTAAATTTCATCGGTAAAATTTTCCATTAAGATTATTTTTTGTTGAAATATGCATGAAAAAAATATTATTATAAATAATCACAATATGGCCTATAATAAAGTTATAATTTGGTTAATTTCTTCTTCTTTTTTTAATCTAGGAAATGTGATAGGTTCTATGTGTTACACGTTTTGATGATTGTCATGGATTAAATTTTATTTGCATTTAAATCCATTTAACTTATATGGCTTCCCTAGTTTGTTAATTTAATGTTAACATTTTCTTTTAACTTAAATTGAAAATAAATTCCAAATTAGATATGCCGATAATTGTGCTAATGAGAAGAATATATCTTTCATAGTTCTAATTTAGTTAATTTCTATGTTTTTTTTAATATATGAAATGTGATAGAAATATTGGGGTAACCATTTTGATGGTTATCATGGATTGAATTTTATTTGTAGTTCGATAAATTTAATTTATATGCCTTCTCTAGTATGTTTTAATTTAATGTTAATGTTTTCTTTTAACTTAAATTCAAAATAAATTCAAATATATATATGCCTATAACTATGGTAATCGTAAGAATAGATCTTCCATAATTATAATTTAATTTCTAGGTTCATCGTAGATATTTGAACCCCATGGAATATGTTGTAATATTCAGGGTAATATTGACATATAAATCATAAGATTTTTGAACCCATGGAATATGTTCGAATATTCATGGTAATATTGACATGTCAATCATGAGATTTATGGACCCATGGAATATGTTGGAATATTCATGGTAATATTGGCATATCAATGATAAGATTTATTTTCAAGTTAAATATACTCTAATAATTAAACTATTTCACATTAATTAATTTTAAAAGATGGCATATCAGCACATCATATTGGGCATGTGGTATTTCTAATCCATGGTAATGTAAGAACAACTATTTCCAATTAAAGGATTCCCATAATAATAGTGGGGGTGAATCTACATCGATAAACATAATTTTATATATTATATAACTCCATTAATAATAACAATATATTTTAGTTAATTTTTATGAATTTTTTAATGCAATATGTATAATGGGGTTAGCTTTTTGATTCTTATCATAGAGTGATGGTTGTAGCAGCTTTCAATCCATCTAATTATATGGTCACAATAGTTATAATAAAACCAATAAATCATTATTTAGTCAAAATATTCTATATACATTATTATCTAAGTCAAGTGTTTAGGGTTTAGGAATTATAACACTTTAGTAAATTCTTTTAATAAAAATTTAAATAAAATTTACGAAACACTTTTTAAAATGTTATAAAATACTTAGGGTTTAGGGTTTAGGATTAGGGGTTTATGCTTTAGAGTTTAGAGTTTAGGGTTTATAGCACTTTAGTGAATGTTTTTAATAAACACTTAAATAAAAGTTACAAAATGTTTTTAAAATTGTTATTAAATGCTTAGGGTTTATGGTTTATAATTTAGGGTTTAGGATTTAGGGTTTGGGTTTTTTGCTTTGGAGTTTAGGGTTTAGGGTTTATAACACTTTATAAAATGCTTATGGTTTAAGTTTTATTGGTTTAGGGTTTAGGGTTTGGAGTTTAGGGTTCATGGTTTCACGTTTCTAACACCTTAGTAATTTTTTTAATAAACACCTAAATAAAAGTTACAAAACACTTTTTAAAATGTTATAAAATGCTTAGGGTTTAGCGTTTATGATTTTGGGTTTAGGGTTTGTAGTTTAGTGTTTGGGGTTTATGGTTAAGGTTTTAGGTCGAGGATTTATGGTGTAGGGATGAACCACCCCACCTTAAACGGGTATCCGCTGCGACATAGTACACATAATGCATTGATCCCATGGAGCCTCGAGGAGTTATGAAGAAAAATAAATAAAAGTCAAAAGGTTTATGATGAAGGTTGGAAAAAAAAAAGATCGGGGTATCTCATGTACCACGATTTTCTCCCTCCTACACTCACATACCGAGGTGTGGTCTTCTCTTATTATAGATACTGATAAAATTCATAGTTTTTATGGTTTAGGGATTAGGGTTTATAACATTTTATTAAATTATTTTAATAAGCACTTAAATAAAAGTTAAAAATAGTTTTTAAAATGTTATAAAACTCTTATGCTTTAGCACTTAGGGCTTAGGGTTTATAACAATTTAGTAAATGTTTTTAATATACACTTAAATTAGGGTTTAGGTTTAGGTTTAGGTTTTAAGGCTTAGGTTTTAGGGACTACGGTTTAAAGTTTATAACACTTTATAGATTCTTCTAATAAACACGTAAAAAAAGTTACAAAACACTTTTTAAAATGTTATGAAATGCTTAGGGTTAAGGTTTTAGGGTATGAGGTATAGGGTTTAGGGTTGGGGTTAAGGGTTTAGGGTTTATTACACTTTAGTAAATTGTTTTAATAAACACTTAAATGAAAGTTACAAATTTCTTTTTGAAATGTTATCAAAGGCTTACGGTTTAGTGTTTCGGATTTAGGTTTTTCGGTTTAGGGTTTATAGTTTATAGCTTAGGGTTTAGTTTTTATGCTTTAGGGTTTATAACACCTTCGTAAATTAATTTGATAAAAACTTATGTAAAAGTTACAAAAATAATTTTAGAATGTTATAAAATGCTTAGGGTGTAGGGTTTATAAGACTTTAGTAAATTCTTATAATAAACACTTAAATAAAAGTTAAAGAACACTTTTTGAAATGTTATAAATTTCTTAGGGTTTAGGGTTAAGAGTCTAGGGTTCATAAGACTTTAGCAAATCCTCTTAATAAACACTTAAATAAAAGTTAGAAATTTTCTTTACATGTTATAAAATGCTTATGATTTAGAGTTTAGGGTTTATGGTCTCGGGTTTGGTGTTTAGAGTTTAGGGTTTAGCGTTTAGCATTTAGGGTTTAGGGTTTAGGTTTTAGTTTTTAGGGTTTACAGTTTAGGGTTGAGGTTTTATAACATTTTAGTAAATTATTTTAATAAACACTTAAATAAAAATCACATAACTCTTTTTAAAATGTTATAAAATTCTTAGGGTTTAGGGTTTAATGTTCATCGTTTGGGGTTTAGGGTTTAGGTTTAGGGTTGATGATTTAGCGTTTAGGGTTTAGGATTTAGAGGTTAGGGTTTAGTGTTTATAAGACTTTAGTAAGTTATTTTAATAATCGCTTAAATAAAAGTTTCAAAATACTTTTTAAAATGTTATAAAATGATTACGGTTTAGGGTTTAGGGTTTGGGATTTAAGGTTTAGGGTTTAGGGTTTAGGGTGTAAGGTTTGGGATTTGGGTTTAGGCTTAATGTTTAAATTATTTTAATAAATAATTAAATAAAGGTTAGAAAACAATTTTTAAAATGTTATAAAATGGTTAAGGTCTAGGGTTTATGGTTTAGGGTTTGCGGTTTGCGGTTTAGGGTTTAGGGTTTACATTTTCGGGTTTAGGGTTTATATATTTGTGTTTAGGGTTTAGGGTTTTGTTTTTATGGTTTAGGGCCTATAACACTTTAGTAAATTATTTTAATAGACACTTAAATAAATGTTACAAAATTCTTCTTAAACTATTTGATATTTCTCAAATACAAAATTTGGACCACCATCTCTACCTTATGTCTTGTGGTGCCTTGTATATTCTTGTTCTTCCATTTGTAGGTTCTTCTCCTACATTTCATGCTAGTCACACCAATTTAAGGTCCCTATTGTCACCTCTCGTTAGTTTCTTGCAAGTCTCTTATCATTCTATCACCTTCATATGCTATATAATCTCTACACACTTGTACATTACACAATGTTGGTTTCCACATTTATCCATGGAGATATATTGACGCAAGTTCACTTTTGCATTTGATCATATTCAAACCACTCTTTGATGTCTAGGTTCACCCAATATTGAACCGATGTGAAGGTATACAAACTTGAAAGAGAAAGGAAAGGGACAACAAAGGAAAAAAAATCTCACACTAAATCTAGATTCCTTATATCCAATACCTAAATAACTCCTCCATCATAATCTTGGTGTATAAAAATTATAATGAATATTGCAAACATTCAAGGGTGTACTCTAATAGATGTCTTGGCCCCTTTCTCAGAATATTTCATTGTAACGTTTTCCCTAAATGTAGTAGGTGTTAAATCTATTTATGCATTCAAAATGTATTTTAAACAAGAGGAAAACATAATCTCACCCAAAAGGTTATTATTGAATTTTAGTAAAATAGGCCAAATTTCTTATCCTTTGGTAGATTTAAGTACCTATCTTTTGTGGGATGGGCGTAAATACACTTGTCAATTATTATATGCGCACACTAATTACTCATAATTTGAAGGAAGTGACATCATGATAGGTGCCTCCACCATTTTTTATTTATCGAATTTTCCTTCATGTGTTATCTTACGTTGTGCAAACAATCTACGAACACCTTAAGACATTAAAAAAGGGAGGTGAATTGAAATTTTGCTATTAAATCCATGAATATTTGAATTATTATTTTTGAATTCCAATTTGGGAGCAGAGTGTAAGAAGATGTATTAAATAATCATGAACACTCTCCGACAACTAGTATATGATGCAATATTTTAATAGTTATACAAATATGACTCGTTTTTGGTATTGAAAGGAAGTAAAAGGGAAACAATTCTTTTTCCTGAAATTTAGGAAGAATGATTTGTCATTCATAGAATTTCATACGTCAAATGTTGCAATTGAACAATTTGTTTGTAATATGGGTATTCTTGGAAGCTAGATTTACTTTTACAATAAAAACAATACCTTCACCAAGTCAAATTTACATTCTTTCTTGAAATTATTTGACCAATAGGAAACTAAAGATCTTCAATTCCATAGATGATCAGTTGATCACAATTTTTCTCAAAAATGAAAGTGTCCAGAAATTCTTAAATGTAACATCAAGTTGAAGTGTTTGTTGTTCTCAATCCAATGACATTCATTTTACCTCAATCTCACACCATATGCTCAAGTTATCATGTGCTCATTGTTTGACCCAAGAATTACAATTCCAGTAGGTCCGTTGACTAGTTAGTTGACTAGGTTGATCATATAGTGAGTCAGCAGAGTGACTGTGTAAGGTATGAGCTAATGATAGCTTGCTAAGTGTAATCCTCTAGCTCATTTATTTTTGGCACATTTTGTTGGTTCGTGCTAGTTTTATGGAGGTGTTGGAGGAGGAGGTGGAGGTGGAAATGGGGGAGGGGGAAGTAGAGGCGGAGGAGGAGGTTGTGGACGTGGAGGAGGAGAAGGATGGGGTGGAGGTGGAGAAGGTAGTGGGGGAGCTCGTGGAGGTGGTGGTGGAGGTGGAGTTTGAGGAAGACAATGTGGAGGAGGAGGAGGCGGTGGATGTGGAGGTGGTGGAGGAGACGTTGGTGGAGGTTATGGAGGAGGTGGAGTTGGATGAGGAGGTGGTTGAGGAGGAGGAGGAGGAGGAGTATGTGGTGGTGGTCTTTGAGGTGGAGGTGGAGGTGGAAGTGAAGGTGGACGAGGTTGAGGAATAGAGGGTGGAAGTGGAGGAGGGGTAGGTGAAGGACTATGAGGATGAGGTGGAGGATAGGAAGGAGGTGGAGGATGAGGTGAAGGAAGAGGTGAAGCTGAAGGTGGAGGTGGTGGAGGATGAGGAGGTGAAGCTGGTGCTAGAGGAGGATGGGTTGGATGGTGTAGAGGTGGAGGTGGAGGTGTAGGTGGAGGTGGTGGAGGAGAAGGGGGAGGGGGATGTGGAGGCGGTGGAGGTGGAGTTATAAGTGGAAGAAGAGGTCGATGAGTTGAAGGTGTAGGTTGAGGTGGAAGTAGAGGAGGTGGAGGTGGACAAGGCGGAGGAGGAGGAGGACGTGGTGGTGGAGGAGGAGATACAGGTGGTGGAGGAGGTTGAGCTAGAGGTGGAGGTGTTGGAGGAGGAGTTGGATGTAGAGATTCGGGAGGAGGAAGTAGAGGTGGAGGAGGAGGTTATGGAGGTGGTGGAGGTGGAGGAAGAGGAGGAGGAGGTGGATGTGGGAGTGGAGGTTGAGGTGGTGGAGATGGAGTTGTAGTACAAGGTGGTGGAGATATAGGTGGAGGTGGAGGATGTTGATGTGACGGTGGTGGAGGAGGAGGAGGAGGAGGGAGAGGTGCGAGGGCAAGGAGGAGTAGGTGGAGGTGGAGGTGGAGGTGGAGGGGAGGAGGAGGAAGTGGAGGAGGAAGAGTAGGTGGTGGTGGAGGAGGTGAAGGTGGAAGTGGTGGAGGTGGTGATGGATGTGGAGGTAGATGTGGAGGATGAGGTAGAGGAGGTGGAGGTGGAGGTTTAGGTGGAGGTAGAGGAGGGGGAGGAAGATGATGAGGTGGTTTTCAAGTTGGTGGTGGAGGAGCTGGAGTCAGTGGATCAAGTGGAGGCAGAAGTGAGGGTGGAGGTGGGGGAAGAGGAGGGGGTGGATGAAGAGCTACAGGTTTATGAGGAGAAAGAATTAGGAG
>APFE030199090.1:0-11182 GCA_000404065.3 Pinus taeda
TTTGAAGTAAATACTCTTGTTTGGTCCTTTCCTTTCACCTTGTCGAAGATAGGAACATCATTGGTTGCTACATTCCATCTTTGAACCTGGACTGGGTCCACTTGGCCCAGTGTGGTCCCACTTCTCAATAAAGATTATTTGTGAAGGACCATTTGTGAATCCAAGTTTCCCAAGGACTATAGGGATTGAGAACCTCATTTATAAGCATATTCCTTCTCCCTCAAACCTCCAATCCTCACCCTTACCCCTGGAGGACCAAGTCCCTTGCTTAAAGAGCAAGCAAGTATTATTCTTCACTCCATCCTTGGGAAAGGGTTTCCAAGGTCACTTTCCACTCATCCATGGACATATACTTTAGAAGTGATCCCTACACTACCTTTGACTCCTCCCATCTGTGAAAGTCCGTAAAGAGTAGGGAGACTTCGCTGTTGTGACAGTGGGTTGAGCCTCCACTGTTTCCCTTAACCTAGCAGTTCCCTCTTAGGAACCCCTTTTAGGTCCCCTATTGGTTTGAGTGGTAACATTTCTGGCGCTGTTGCCGAGGACACGAAACGAGTGTTTTGTTCCCCATACAACATATTGACATATCATTATTGGCGTCTCCATTGGTAGAACGAAGCCCTAGTTCTTCATTGGACTTTAAGGTCGATGCTTGTAGGGTGAAGCAATCATTTTTCTAGGCATCTTTAATTTCACTCTGGCGACTCCTACATATGTTTCATGTATACCTTAAATAGGTTGTCATTCTTTTGTAAATTTCCCACTTTGGACATTGCTAGTAGCCCTGGACATCCTAATCATGTCGCAGGAAGAATGCTACGTGGGATGCTCATGTTTGACGGTGATCCACTCTCCACAATTAACCACGTAGAAAGATGTAATTCACATACTGCAAGAGAGAAGGTTGTCCACCAAGATGTCCTTATATTATTATTCATGGGATCTCTTGGTGGTCATAACTCATGGCTGCATGATCATGAACCTAGGAGCATCTCATCTATTGAAGAGTTTGTTGATGGCTTTCTTAGACATTTTCAAGTACATCCTCCATTAAGAATCGAAGAGGAAGCCCTCATCGAGACATTAAGAATCTAGGTAATGAGTAAGAAGATGAGTCCTCCTTGGGTCCACATGATGAAAATGATGATTTTGAGGACACATATGCTGGGAAGGATGAATTTATGGAAAGTGAAATTGAGACCAACCCTACCTTTCTCAAGGATATTACTCTCGATGGATCCTCTTTTGAAAACCTTGAGAGAGATGATCCTATTAGCCCCTTGAAATATGACATTGAAGATTATTTCCACATTGAAAAGGAGAAATTGGAAATTGTTGGTCCTCAATTTGATTGTGCTCCCATTTACGACACCGACAAGGAGGATGAGGATGATATTGGTCTTCCATTCCCCTCAAGCACTGTTTATGATGATATACCCAATGATACCGTTGGGAAGGAGAATCTTCATTTTCCTTTGCTTAGAGAGGGGCAGTGGGAAGTGATCAATTTTCCTTTTAAAAGAGACCCGAACTTTGATAATAAGGAAATTGAGAAGGCTCCCGCTTCTCCTGAGTATGATTCAATGTTCAAATCACTTTAGCCTTTAGATTATGATTTTGGGAAAGCGCAACCCGCTGAATGCACTATTTCTTTCTCCCTTTTTCCTATTGGTCATCATCTAGAGTCTTTGTCAGGTGATTCCCTTACCCTTGGTCATATGATGTCAGGTAACTGTGAGCTCTTCCTCCCGCCCAAATATAGTATCAAGGAAAAACCCTTTATTGATTATTCTTTTCCTCCTTGGATGCACCCTCAGGGGTTTGATCACTTTTGATCACTCCATAGTCTCCCCTCTCCAGTGTAATCATCATGTGCAACCTACTTGTGTTTCTCCATGTCTTCGACCTCCCTTTCCCACTAATCATAACCCAATGAAGGCCATAAGCCGTGATATAAATAATAAGGACAACGGTGGAAGTGATATGCCAAAGGTGGCCATCCATCAAAAGCTTATGAGCTTGGTTGCGAACATCTCTATATTTTGGTTGCAAGAGAAGATCTCATGGACTAAATTACATCCTTTACTTATCTCTTCTCACATAATCGTCCATGCGTGGGCATCATATTTTCCCACCTTCCGCCCACAACATCCTCCATGTGTTTGGGTTTGCATTTGCTTCAAGGTTTGCTGCATGAGTAATCATACAAGCGAACATATTTATATTGACTTGATGACATGTTGGTTGCATTGGCTTTATGATTACAATTAATATAAGCTTTGTCATCTGCATGATAGGGTAGGATGCATTGCATGCTCATTTTGCATTAGAAGGAACATTGTGATATTTCTCATGGTAGATTAGCTGTACTTAGATTAAAATTTGCATATTTTATTTTTTTTGTTGATTTTATGCCCTAACATACTAGCATGTGCGATCATGAGACGCCACGAAATCATGTTGCCCCATGTTTTTCCACTTATTATATGTGCAGGTGATAGGCCTACGGTAACCAAGAGATTGCTGGAGTTTGCGTGACCTCCTGTTCGAGTAGCTTTACCCACTTCTTCAAGAGATCACGTCCCAGTTGGAGCCAGAGGTTACCCACCATTTTTTGTGTAATATCCCTAGGAGATTTTTTTTCTCCAAGATGCTTTTAGCGAGCAGCCAACAACCCCTTGTAGCTACCACCTAGCTCATTGTGCCATTTTCTTCGCCACTTGAGCTAGCCATGTGTTCCCTCGCCATTTTCCATGATCATATGTTTGAAGGTGGGCCTCCCAAATCTAAAGGTATGCCTTGTCATTTGGAAATTGAGTATTGTAGTTTGCTTATCACAGACACTTCTGGGCATCGATTAATGAGGGGATTCGGCAAAAAGAATGGGCTAGGTCTATGCCTCTGTCCCCTAGACCCCTTCTAGGAATTAACCTTGGATTCTAGTCCTGTGGGATCTCTTTTACAGACCATTTCGTTTCAGGGATGGCATTTCATGGGAAACCTCGATCTTGGTTGTGTGGTCCCGCTCACTTATTCGCTTATATTACCATTTTTCCATTTATTATCACCCCATCCATTATTTCTCCCACCTGGGTCCACATAGGGTTAGCTCACCCCTTCCCCTTGCCCACACCTTTGGTCATGGCCTAGAATGAAGCTTGGATGTTGATGCTGCTGAAAAGAAAGTTAAAAGCATATATGGCCACATTCAATTGGAAAATTACCATAAAATGCAAAAGATGGTCGGGACAAAAACATTTAGCACGTGGGCAAAAGCCAATACATGAGCTCTACCCCATCATCATGGCCATCACCTTGGTTCCAACAGGTTCTGGAGCCTTTTTCATCATATAGGAACCCATGACTGTCCCAACCCCTGGTGGGCGATGAACCGCCCCACCTTAAAGGGGGGAGAATTCACTGCTATATCTCATACATCATGCTCTAACCCCTTGAGCCCCGAGCAATTAATCAAAGAAAATCATAAAAAGGCAAAAGGTATATAAAAAAGGGTGGAAAAATCAAGGCTGGGGCACCTCATGTTCCACGATTGCTCCCTCCTACACATTATAAACCCAAGTGTGGGCTTCCTTCTTAATAGCTACCCTTGTACCCCAGCATGTGACCCAGGGTTGCCCCTTCTTATCCCCTACTTCATTCACCTATTTGTCACATGCCACCACCTTTTGATGGATGTACCTTGAATATATTATCCCCTTTAGAGGCAAAAACTGCCTAATAGGATACTTGGTTAACCCCATTAGGAGTTTAGGAGACATTAGCACATCCTGAAGCCCATTATAGAAGGGCAGGCCATTACGAAGTCCCCACCTGTGGTCCATGATTAGGTAAGCTCATTTGCTCGATTTCTCTAATGAATTGTTGTACTGGAAGCATATGGGAAGCATTTGATCTTATGCAAGATTGTAGAGGTTCCATTTGGGGTTTGGTCACCCTATACTGGGTCTTAATCCTCCAGAGGGCTACATTGGCACATATAGGGTGAGCGTTGAGAGCCTTGGGCCTTCAGAACAGTAGATTGCACTTCATGGATCCCCATAGCCATTCAAAGATTACTTATGGTTCACTTATTGGACGAAGAGGATGCACCTGATCCATCATGCTCAACTGGCCCCAGATCTACACCATACACTTGGCAGATGATCTAGGGCTTCTACGATGATGTGGCATCTCTTACATTATCATGCTAGCCCTTGCAGAGGATCTACATGCATCTCTAATTCATAGGGAGACCCATGGGGTCATTTATGTGCCCTCAAACGCACTGGGAGCACCACAGGTCTACTACTTCAAGAACAAGGGGCCACAGCCTTGCCCATCATATTTCAAGGAATTTATTCCCTAGTATGGCACTTTAGGATATTATTAGGGCTTTGGAGGGCCCCACGACATGTACATATTATTATTTGGTCGCTTGTGAGGCTTATTTTTACACTTGTGAGCTATTTTGGTGGGCTTGTCACCAATAGGGATTTTCTTTGCTTTATCATTAGGGGTTAATGTAGGCCCATAGGTTAATTCGAACTCCTTAGGAGGCTATATATTGATGTTAGATACATTCATTTGGATCATCACTTGACTTGGGATCTCTCTAATCATAGAGAACTTCATAATTTTTCCTTGGAGGATATTTTTTAGAGATGGATGAATTTTGACTTATGGATTTGGGCTATTTTTTTCATCTTTGAGCTTTGTCTTGCAAACAAAATGCTGGTTGGATATATTTTGTAACATTGTAAGTAAATTTTGATGTTATTCTCATATTTTTTTTGTAAGCTTGGCAAGACTACATCTTCATCATGTCTAATATATCACCTCAATCGGGGCGGGGAATTGAACCAGTGACTTCACATCAAGGAGTTCCTTAACAAAACACCCAATCACCATCTGTCACGCCCCTAATTCTTTTTCCCCGAATTGGACTACGTGCAGCACCAGCCAAATGCCTAAACATCTTGGTTTCTTTTTCATTTCCCAGACTACACCTAACACATTCATCTTTCACCATTTTATTTATTTTAAGTGTGGAATTACTTAAATATTCATCACAACAATGACATTGCATGAGACACATATATAATATAAATATCAGATACAAATATCAAATGTTGTTTTTACAATGCCGGTAGTAAATACTAAATATTCGATCGATTTATAAAATTATACAAGTGTTGTTTTCATGCTGCTCGGCCGGTCGGTCTGTTGCACAACCTGACTGCAGTACCATTCAGCCTCGCCCCACACGACGCTACCCGATTCAACACACCCGTTGCAACCGTGTTCCACTACCCGTTCTACTGTATATGTTGCACGACCCGCGTTGCAGTTGCATTGGCTTGCCCAACTGCAGCCACACTACTCGCGCCAGCTCGCTGTCCACGTGAGTTTGTTTGCCTGCCCCTCCGTTCAGTCGAACCATCTGCACCCATGTCTGCAGGCAAGCCCGCCCCTTCTACGACCCAGTTAAGTCTCGGCCTACGACCCTTTCGAACTCGCTCACCTGAACTGTTAAGTGTTTCGCCCGTCAATTGGGGCTCATCCAAACCTGCAGTTCGTATGTCTTTTCGCTCACCCGATAATGGGAGTAAGGCACACTTGGTTGATGCCTTCTCCACTTCATCCTCCATGCTAATATATATGCTACTTAGACCATGGGGAGGGGGGCTTGGTGTTACCCAGCCGACCCACCCAATCCTTCCTTAGCATATTTTTGCAAGTTGGCTCCAAGTGTGGGTTCGAGTGGCGTGCCCAGCTCGTCGCTCCCCAACTCGTCCCCTATAAAACCAAGTCGACTCGCGCCCCTCCAACGCTTAGTTTATCTTTTGTGTTGGTGTACCCTCCAACTTGTTGGTTGATCCAACGCGTTGGTTAAACGCGCTCGCCCATCCTAACTCGTCGGTTATGTGCACCCACCTAACTCGTCGGTTAAACGTGCCCTGACAACTCGTCTGCCAACTTGTCGGTTAAACGTGCCCATCGTGTGTGTGCGACTTGCCCAAGTGCGATGACGACTCAGGGTTGTGACATCGCCCCCACCAGAAGTCATTGTCGTCCTCAGCAATCCAACTACTCCTCTCAACTTCTCGTCGTACTTTGCAATCTCCTTCCTCCATCTCCATACTGAACCCTCTGTCTCCCAGCTACTCTCCTCCGGTGCGTTCTTCCATTTAATGAAGAACTCTCGTCACATGTTACTCCCAAGACCTGTAGTGCGAAGATCCATGATCTTCTCCAAAACAAGGTTTGGTCTGTCTACAATCATGGCTGGTCCCATTAGTGGTTCCATCCTGTCTGGTTGGTGTGCATCAAGTCGACATCTCTTGAGCTGACTCATATGGAACATAGGATGTTTCGAACACACGTGGTTCAGAAAGTCCAACTCATATGCAACTTCTCCCACTCGCTTCTTTACCTGGAATGGCCCCTCATACTTCCTCGTCAAAGATCTCGTAGTCCCTTTCAGTGGGTGAAACTGATCTCTGGTAATCCTGAGAAAAACCGTATCCCCAACATTGAAGTGTGCATCGTGTCTATCCTTATTCGCCCATTTCTTCATCCTCCTTGCAGCTTCGTGCAAATGCACCTGTGCTAACTCCAAGGTCTCCTCCCATGCTGTCATGAATGTCTCATTGCTGCATACTGCTAAAATTAGGGCTAGTTGCTGCTTAATTGAAATGTGGAATTAAGCATGTTTTAGCTAGTTTAATGTATGGGCCAATGTTATATGAACGAAATGTCCTAGAGATTATTTGTCTCGATAAGCTTGCATAATTTGCTTTGAAATATAAATGCTTGAAGGTCACTTTTCTTTTTTTTTTTCTCTCAACATTAGATGACGCTGACTTTCCGGGCCTCCTTGATCAAGAAACCAAGTTCTTACTCATCATCATCCTTGACTCCATATCCCCAATTGAATTAGGCACTGATCCCTCAAAAAAGATGATCATTTTAATCCTTTTTTTACCTTTTTTCCCTAGGTCTAACCCCATTGGGTCACCTAGGGCATCAATTTCCCGGGAATTGACCCAAGGAAAAATTTAGATCTCCTATCGGCTACTGCGCTGGTGCATTCCCTCCGTCTCCTCCAAATTTGAGGCAATTCTAATGGTGGAATCTCTGGGAATCCCAAGCCCTAGCTCTAGGATTGAATTCTGCCTATGCATCCCCAAGGCTAGACCTCAACAGGATCAATTCAACCTTTTGAAGTAAATATTCGTGTTTGGTCTTTTCCTTTCACCTTATCCAAGATAGGAACATCATTGGTTGCTACATTCCATCCTTGAACCTGGACTGGGTCGACTTGGCCCCGTGTGGTCCCACTTCTCAATAAAGACTATTTGTGAAGGACCATTTGGGAATCCAAGCTTTCCAAGGATTATAGGGATTGAGAACCTCGTTAATAAGCTTATTCCTTCTCCCTCAAACCTCCAATCCTCACCCCTTACCCCTGGAGGACCAAGTCCCTTGCTTAAAGAGCAAGCAAGTTCCACTCTTCACTCCATCCTCGGGAAAGGGTTTCTAGGGTCATTTTCCACCTATCCATTGACATATACTTTACAAGTGATCCCTATACTACCGGGACTCCTCCCCATAGGTGAAAGTCCGTAAAGAGCAAGGAGACTTAGCTGTGGTGACAATGGGGTGAACCTCCACCGTTGCTCTTAACCTAGCAGTTGCCCTCTTAGGAACCCATTTTAGGTCCCCTGCTAGTTTGAGTGGTAACAAGTTATACATGTTGCAAAAGTGTAGATCATTTTTCTTTAGGGGAAGATTTACCTAGTTTTTAATTGTTGTAATTATTTCTAGTAAATTATTTGATGGGCCATTTTCCCAATAAGGGCGTTGTTGTATGCTTTGATAATTATTGTGATGAAAAGCATATTTGAAGGGAAGAAATATTTTGTGTGCACGTGTGGAGATTGGTTTGTTTTCTTTTGGTGAAATTTTTATTTTTACCAGTAAAAAAATCCCGATAGTGCAATTTATATAGCAAGCTGTAATTTTAAATAATTTTCAGAAAGTATATTGCTAGAAAGTAATTTTCCTGACTATTGGGGTGAAGGAAATTTTGCATGGCATCAGAGCTTACACTCTGAGAGGGAGGATGATTTCAAGTTTGCACAACAGTTTGTAGCAGATCTATTAGGTCTGTGAGGAGATCTCAATAGATCTATAAAGCAACTGTGAGATTGGTGGAGGCCATGTGCCTCAAAGTGGAGAGAAAGAGAGAGAGAGAGAGACACTATACCAATTAGGCTGAGGGTCCAACAATTCATACAAGGAGGCCATACAATAGTAAAGGGCACAGTAATACAACTTGTAGAATACCCAACTGTAAAATTTTTGTGGGTGCTTGAAGGAATAAGCACAAGGCAATTTGATTAGATCTAGAAATAGCACCAACAAGTCTAAGGTTTGAAGGCAAGTTGGATGGAGCTTTAAATTTCTTGCCTTGGAAAGCAAAAGTCACCTTGCTTTTGAAGGAAAATGACCTTTGGGGGATTGTTGACAAGGTAATTCCTTCGCCAACAGACCTAGTGCAATTAGCAACTCATGAGAAAGAAAGACATCAAAGCCCAAATGGTAATCATGGATGTAGTGAACATTCATTTGATCCCACACTTGTCTGAGCAGTAGTCTGCCAGATAAATGTTCAACGCTCTAGTGGATTTATTCCAGAGTGATAACATGAATAGGAATATGATCTTGAGGAACAAGCTTAGATCTATCCAGATGTCAAGATTTGACAACGCTACCAACTACCTTATGAGGATCATCCAAATACGTGATCATCTTGCAGTGATTGGGAGAAGGTGGATGATTGTAATGCCCCTTTTTATAATGTGCCAAAATTTCTTAACATTGTCTTTCGGGCAATTTGACAAACACTTTTCATGTTGACATTTTGTCAAACACTTAGAATGCAAAGCAATAGAAACTTTTGTGATAGAGATTTTTGTCAAACAATCCACATGCAGTCAAGATTGAAACCTTTATCCATCATATAAAACAATAAAACTCCACAATTATGAACAATAATATCTCAGCTAACTTATTTATTAATATAAAATATGGTACTACATACCAATTGGTAAATTAGGAAATCTGTAGTAGCTCAGAAAATGGCATGATTAGCTGTAGGTGAACACAAATAAATAATAATACTATGCCTTTCGGTTGCTTCTCTTCAAGTTTGCACTTAATAGGCTCTTAATTTGATGATTGTCACACTGGAAAAGGGGTTATATAGACTGATGACAATGCCCTCCATTTTTTATTATGGGAGAACAACAGCCTTATGCAAAATAAGCCTCAAAACCAATGTTGTGAACATTACGATTAAATCGAAAAAATCACTATTTTTTTGCACTCTCGGTTTAATCGCTGATTTTTTTTTTTTTGTAGGCAAAAAACCGCCAAAAAATCACGATTTTTATGAAAAAATCGCGATTCGGCTAGAAAAAATCATGACTGGCAGAAACAACGGGTTTTAAGAGCCGATTTTCGGTTTTTTTTGTCATTTTTTTAAACAGTGGGCAAGTTTGAGAGCTGAGGAGGAGAGGAAGTCATCTACAAGGGCAAGAGAGGAGAAAAGCGAAAGAATTTAGCATCCCAAGCAAGAAAAATTTGAGTTTGGACCAAGTTTCTTCAACAAAGCGTGGTTTCCAGGTATGGGCACCAAATTTGGCCCTTTTTTTGGTTTTTTTTCTTGTTTTTGCTTAGGTTTTTTTTAACCCATTGATTTTCAATGATTTTTGAGTGGATTTGATTGTGTTTTTTATTTTTATTTTTTTTGCATAGAGTGCAGAGGGTTCATTTGGGTCAAAAATGCAAAAAACTTGACTGTTAGGTTTATAAGTTTAATTTCTTCTTGTGCTCTAGTTTTTGCATCATTTTTGCATGGGTTTGAATGCACATTTTTCCTATTATTGTTGCATTGAGTTGAGGTTTTTTTGTTGTTGTTGTTGTTGTTAAAAATTCAGTGTGTTGTATGTCAATTTTATTTTATTTTTTTAACTTACAATTTTTCTTGTGCTCTTGGTTCAACTTCAAACTTCATCTTACATTAAAACTCAAGAGTTCAACAAAGTTACAAACATGCCAAGGAAATTGGAGCCTTTGTGGAAATTTAGTGAACCTGATGGAGTGTTTGACAGATCAAACTTTGACTTGCAAGTTGTGTGGGCATCATATGACAACAAATCTGGAAATCATCTGAAGAGCCCTCAGATCATTGGAAGAAATAGAGAAAACCAAACTTTCCAAGTCAGCTCTGAAGAGTCAACTAACAGAGAATAGAGTGTTAGGAGGTGAATATGAGAGTGACACTAGTTCTACTTTAGCATCAGAATCTACAACCAACCCGTAGTTGCCTCATCATATTTTGTTCCTAGAACCACTTCTGGTTTTCAACCATCTATCTCTTCAATTATTAAAAAAAGGAGAAAGAAGAAGTTGACAAGTTGTTGGGCAAGTTTCTTCTTTGGAGTGATATTCTTTTCAACGTTGCAAGGAATAATCGATTTTTCTAGCCTGCTGTTGATACTATTGCAATTGTTGGCCTAGGGTACAAAGTCCCTTCTTATGATGACTTTAGAGGCCGCATTCTTCAAAATGAAAAGGTTGATTGCACCAAGAGATTGGAGGAGTTTAGGGCATCATGGACATACACAAGATGCACTGTGATGTCAGATGGTTGGACCGATCAAAGGGGTAGAATCCTTATAAACTTCTTAGTTAATTGTCCCAAGGGAATAATGTTTATTAAATCTGTTGATGCATCTGCACATATCAAAGATGCATGATTATTATGTGATTTGCTGGATGTGTTTATTTTGGAGGTGGTTCTAGAACATGTTGTCCAAGTCATAATTCTTCAACTTCAACTTCTAGAGCACAGTGGAGTCCACTGCCATCTCCACCGCCATCTACATCTAGAGGGAAATCTATTGCATTTTCTCACAAGAGGGGCAGAGGAAATCGGTAGTATTAGTTGTTTGGTTCATTTCATTATATATGACATTATGATTCATGATATGAGATACATTATTATATTTTTTGTTGATATTTTGAGGCTGAGTTGGGACTCAGGACTTACTATTCAGGACATGATTCACTGTTATGTGTGATGTAGCACTAGAAATGATATTACACATCTTAT
>APFE030199095.1:0-11876 GCA_000404065.3 Pinus taeda
TATGGTGGAGTTTCACCTAATTTTCAAGAAAGATATTTTAAACTTTTCAAGAATTATGTTGATGTCTTTGCATGGTCCTATGAAGATCTCAAAAGTTATGATGTAAATATTATTCAGCATAAGATTCCTTTGAAGGAGGGAATTAAACCCTACAAGCAGAAGCTTAGACAGATAAATCCTCTGCTTCTACCATTAATTGAAAAGGAGGTCAAGAAGTTGCTTGATGCCAAAATAATAATCCCACTCAAGTGTTCTGATTGGCTGGCTAATTTAGTACCTATGAGAAAGAAAAATCGAGATATAAGATTATGTGTGGACTTCAGAAATCTCAACAGGGCTTCTTTGAAAGATAACTATCCATTGCCTAAGATGGATCATGTGCTACAAAAGGTAACAGGATCTTTTAGAATGGCAATGCTAGATTGATTTTCTAGTGATAACCAGGTGGCTATGGACAAGGAAGATCAGAAGAAAACATCGTTCACAAATCCATGGGGAACATTTATGTATGCTAGAATGCCTTTAGGAATGATGAATGCAGGTGCTACATTTGAAAGTGCTATGGACATTGATTTTGTTGGAGATACGTTTGTAGTAATATATTTGGATGATGTTACTATTTTCTCAAAGTCAGATGAAGAACATTTGGACCATTTGGAAAATACTTTTGATAAATGTAGAACATTTGGACTTTCCTTAAATCCCAAGAAATCCATTTTTTCTCTGGAGGAAGGAAACTATTAGGACACATTATTTCTAGAGATGGAGTGAAGATAGATCTAGCTAGAGTACAAGATTTCAAAAAAATACCATTTCCTAGGTGATCCAAATTGGATCCCAAAACACTCTCTAAGTTTTCATGAACTCTTCAAAAATTATGCCAAAGGCTACAAATCTTGTGAAAATCAAGCTTATCGGAGGTATCCTCGTAACAGTTGCAATTGGTGATCAACGTGGAGCAATGAGGATAGTTGTTCAAGCGCGTAGATCGTCGGTCCATGGTAATGTGCGCTATCACAAATTAGCAAATCTAGAGGTCATTTCAAGAAACAAGGTTCGTTTCCAATATGTGATTAGCGATTGTAGGGAAAACCCCTCAAAGAAGGAAAGGCCGCAAGCACCCAGACCCAAAAAATCAAAAAATGCAATGGATATCATTCCAATTTTGCAAATGCGGGGTCCCACAAAAACCAACAGGATATTAGAAGGGCTTTGAGCGGTAAGTGGTTTCAATGGAGTCTTGCCCGATGCCATAGAATGGTTGCCACGCATCCAACAGAAGAGAGAGAAAGTCGCTCATATTGGATGGGTAAACATCATTTTACTTATCCGCCCGATATGGATGATGACCGTTGGATTTGGAGGCTCCAGATCAATGGCGGAGACACATTCCAATGGATGACCGGATTTGACGAGGTTAACACGCAAAGTTGTAGAGGATTTGAAGTATGATATGGATGATGCATTGTCAGAAGGTCGTGTTTGCATGAATTCTTGGATTTAACGATAAAAACGGTCATTTCAAGTATGTCCAAGAGAACTGACACTCATCCATTATGAAATAGGTGGCCACCTCCCTGTGAGACATTATACAGTGATTGATGATACAGGACAAAGGAATTCAAATGGAAAGGAGGTAGGGAAACGAACAGTCAAGAAGCAAATGGACTTTTAATCCACAAACTAACAGAGAGAGCAGAGGGGGGCAAAAAGCTGAGAGCAGTAGGCAGTAAGCCGAAAACAGAGAGGAGAAGCGGAGTTGACCTGCAGAAGCAAAGGCAGCATCGAGCCAGAGTCAAGATAGAGATAGAGAGAGTCAGAGTGTGTGTGCTCCAGAGAAGGCTGGAGAGGTTCAAGTGAACTCCTCTGTATATGCTCGTCATGTATTGGGTCATAGATTGGACTCATACTATTGTGACCAATAGAGATCAAGATTTAGTAAGGAGAGTCTTTTTACTCCAAAGACTTGGGGGATCCAAGTACAATGTTGCTAATTTGTATCTATTGAGTGAGACTCACATTGAGCTCACTTTTGTAAAACCTCTGCTTTGAAAACATAATAGAGTGGCCACCACTAAAGGCTGGACTAGGAGACGTAGCCCAGGAGTATTGGGTGAACTCCTTATTAAACTTGTTGTGTTTATATGTGTTTCCTATTATGTTTTCTTTAACTGCTTCATTTCCTTTGTATTTCGGAATCTTATCGATTCGTTGCATAAAATAACATAGGAACATCCATGCACATAAGTCTGTAATACATTATTGTTTATCTTAGATCAATTTCAAATCAAGTGGTATTAGAGCTCTAGGTTGCTAAGGTTAGACAAGCTTGTGTTGGATTTTGTTGTTGAATGCCAACTAGGACAAAGCTGAAATTAGGAGAAGGAGAATTGGTTGAAGCTAACCCAGAAATTGGAAGAGTCTATCGTAAGAGGAAAATGGCAGAAGAACGTCCCTTGGAATCAAACCCCGAGTTCATGGATAGTTTCATGACCATGAGAGCCATGGTAGAGGAAATGTATAGAGAATTTAAGAAAGTTAGAGATGAAGATTCATCAAACTCCAAACAAGATAAAGGAGTAGAAGAATCTCTCCTCAATGACCATTCTAAAGGCAAAGGGAAAGAAGAAAAGCTTCCCACACCTCCTAATAGCCCTGAAAATAAAAGGAAAACATCTTTGATTAAATTAGATGTTAAATTTGATTTGCCGATATATGATGGAGGATTGAATGCAGAGAAGCTGGATAATTGGATTAGACATATTGATGTATATTGCAGGGTACTGAGCATTGATACAGACAAAAGTAAGATTCAGCTGGCCAGCCTATGCCTTGGAGGCACTGCCTTGGTATGGTGGGAAGGCAGGACACAAGCTGACATGAAGAAGCATGGTAAAATCCTTTTTGTCTGGAGTGAATTTTTTTTTGCAATTAAAAAACAATTTTATCCCCTAGCTTATATGCAGTAAGCTATGATGAGTTGGCAAACTCTTCGATAATTAAAAGGGAAAAGTGTACAAGGCTACACTGAAGAATTTAGAAAAAGAGCTTTGATTCTAGGAATTTCTTTAGGCTCACCTAAAACTTTGCTGAAGTATATAGGTGGTCTACACAGCTATTTAAATCACACCATTCTCATGTTTAATCCCACTAGCATAGATGAGGTATCTATTCAGGCTACATATCTAGAGGCTAGAGGCAAGAATGTGAACCCAAAAGTTGGGGGATCATCAAAACCCACTGCAAGCAAGAACAAGGAAAAGAGAAATAAAAAATGGAAGGAGAGGAAGACAAATGTTGTACAAAAGACCAAACCCTCATGCACTCACTACAAGAAGGATGGTCATGATGATGAACACTGCCAGATTCTGCATCCGGAGCTAAGACCCAGAAGTTCGATGGCAAAAAGAAGAAGATTGCTGCAGCTATTCAAAAAGATTTGGGGTCACACTCAGGGGATGAACCAACAATCATAGCTACAGGTATAAAAGTTAAAAACTCTGAAGCATCTATTAATAATTTTTCACAAACTACTGATAATGAAGAAGATGAGAGGAAAAGACATGAGATTTTTCATATTAGAGTTATTTCCAAGCATCAAAAGATTGATACTTTGTTTGATAGTGGCTCACAAGTAAACTTAATTTTTAAAGAAATTGTAAAGAAGTTGGGATTACTAACAACACCTCACAAGAAGCCATATCCATTGGGTTGGTTATGTGATAAAGCAAAGCTACAAGTGACTAGACAATGTAAACTTAGGTTTTCTTTTGGGTGAACATTTGTAGATGAGGTTGAGATAGATATAGTTCCTTTGGATATCTATGGAGTTGTTTCAGGATGTCCTTACCTGTATGATAGAAAAGCCATTTTATATAGAGCTAAAAACAAGTATCAACTCATTAAAGATGGAATCAAATATATTGTAAGAGCTCATAAACTCAAGAATAATTATACTCTCATAAACTCAAAGCAGATGAAAAGAATTGTAAATTCGTGCAAACAATTTTTACTGATGGTTGTAAAGGAAAAGAAAATTGATAAAACCAATGTATTTGAAGGCTGTAATGCTAAACAACAAGCTAATTTAGAAAAAGTTGTTTAAGAATATGATATACTATTTCAAGAACCTAAAAGTTTTCCACCCAAAAAGGAAATAGTACATGATATTAATTTGTAGCAAGATGCTCCATTTCCTAACATCGGAATGTATAGGTTGTCCACTTTAGAGAATGTAGAAATCAAGAAGCAAGTATAGGAGCTGCTCGAGAAATGGTTCATAAGACCTATCACATCACCATGTGGGTCTCCATTATCTTGGTGAGAAAGAAAGATGGGTCATGGAGAATGTGCATTGATTACCGAGCACTGAATAAGATAAGGATCAAAAAGCGTTATCCCCTTCCTCGCATAGATGATCTACTAGATTAGTTGAAAGAAGTTGTTTACTTTTCCAAGTTGGACTTGCATAGTGGCTACCATCAAGTCAGAGTTGCAGAGCAAGATGCATGGAAGACTGCTTTCAAAACAAAGCACAGATTGTATGAGTGGCTAGTTATGCCTTTTGGCTTGACTAATGCTCCTACTATTTTCATGAGAGTAATGAATGATGTACTGAGGCCTTTTATTGATGATTTTGTCATTGTATATTTAGATGACATTCTTATATTTAGTAAAACATGGGAAGAACATTTGAAGCATGTAAAGGAGACTCTAGATGTTTTGACAAGAGAAAATCTCTATGTTAAGCTCTCAAAATGTGAATTTGGAAAAACACCTTTGAATTATTTGGGTCATATTGTAGGGGGTGGTGAATTGAAGATAGGTCCCTCGAAGGCTATAGTCATTGTAAACTAGCCTAAACCCAAATCTATTACAAAAGTTAGAAGCTTCCTAGGAGCCGCACAATATTGGAGAAAGTTTATTGCTAACTTTTCCTTGATTGCAGCTCCCTTACATGCTTTAACAGGATTGGACAAGGTGTTTTAGTGGGGAGGCAAACAACAAAAAGCCTTTGACACCTTAAATGAAAATGTTAGTACAACACTAGTAATAGCACTACCTGATCTTCAAAGACCCTTTAAGATTGAAAAGGATGCCAGTGACTATGCCATGGGAGCAGTGTTGATGTAGCATGGTAAACGCATATGTTATCATTCAGAGACATTTAATTTTGCAGTAGTTTATTAATTCACATATGATAAAAAATTGTATGCATTAGTACAGAGTGTGAAAAAGTGGAAACATTATCTAATGGGAAAAGAGATAATTATACATCCTGATCATCAACCACTTCACTATTTACATTCACAAACTAAGTTGCAACAATCAAGACACTATAGGTGGATGGGTTTTCTACAACAATTTCATCTTATCATCAGATATAAAAAGGGCATACATAATAAACTTAGAGATATGTTGTCGAGACCAATCATAAATGCATCTACTATACTTAAGCATAACTCATTATTGCATGAAAGCTACATTTAACAGTATGGTCAAGATATAGATTTTAAAGATGTATATGCAACTTTAAGTCATGGAAAACAAGTAGAAGAATTAGATTATCATGTTAAGGACTGACTCTTGTATCATTTTGGAAAGTTATGCATTCCTCAAATTGAAAGAGTAAAGATAATTCGAGAAGCACACACTTCTCTAATATGAGGCCTCTTTGGTGTAAGTAAAGCAGTTGCACAGTTACAAAGATTTTGGTATTCAGCCAAAAATGAGTGAAATAGTTTCTAGATATGTATGAGTGAAACTGATAGGAGTGGTACATTTTTTACCATACAATACCTTAAAAGGGATCATCTTCAATGATTCCTAATGCCACTTATTTTATGCAAAATCCACTAATGGGAGAAAATATTCCTACCTCTTTGGCTATTGCATGACTTACGTTCTTAGCATATTCTCCAAAATTTGTTTTACTCTTTTAGGTTTTCCATTTGTTTGGGGATGATATGAAGTACTAAAAGTTATATGGGTTCCAAAACTAGCAAATAATTGCTTCCAAAAATTAGAAGTGAGCATTGTATCATGATCTAAGACAATCATCATAGGTACACCATAAATTTGAATTTTCCTTCATGGATATTTGAACTATATCTATGGCTTTACGAGTGGAGTTGAAAGAAATAAAATGACCTTCCTTACTCAATTTTTCCACTACCACCATAAAAGTGTGATGTTCTTTTCACTATTTTTGGTAATCTTATAAGAAAATCCATAAATATAACTTCAGCCTCAAATTTTGGAATAGGGATTAGTTGCATTAATCCTGCTAGTTCCTACATCCTACTTTAACTTGTTGGCACACTAGACATTGGGCAATGTAGTAAGAACCTTCCTTTTTCACACTTAGAAAATAATACATTTTCTTTATGCATGTTCTCATCTTCTAATAACTGAAATGACCAAAGTATGGTCATTTTTGAAACTCATCCATGATGAGTTTCTTTAAACCAACTACATGAGACACATACTTTTTTGTCTTGAAGGATAACATACCATCATTAGTGGGCTTGTATTTCTGGCTTATTGGTTAAACACATGAATGTGGACGGTGCATTCAGAAAGCCAAACGGAACCACTACAAACTCATAGTGGCCATACCTCATCGTGAAGTTTGTTATCGGAATATCTTCATTTTTAATCTAAACTTCATGGTATCCAAACCTGAAATATATTTTGGAGAACACTACAACTGCTTTTAGCTAGTCAAATAAGTCATAAACATTGAAAGCCTGTATTTTTTGGTCATTGTAGATTTATTTAGTTATAGATATTCAATACACAACCATAATGAGTAATCCTTCTTCGAGACAAATAGTGTTGAGGATAATGAGTGCAATATCTTCGGTCAAGTGTATCCTATATCTAACATCTCTTTCAATTGTAGCTTCACTTCCACTAATTGTAGCTTCACTTTCCTAAAAAAATCATAAGGAAAATTCCAACAAAACCATAGAATCAAAGCTTTAACCAAATGTTATGCAAAAGAAGAAAAGATAGATCCACACATAACAATAATAATGTAAGGGCACATCAATAACAACAGTGGGCTTCTATACTGCACAACAATAATAATAAAGAAAATACACCAATAACTTATAAAAAACATTTATATATAAAGATATTTATTTTGTCCATTCAAACCTATTTTTAATTGTTTAATAATACCAATAATAAAAACATAAATATATAATGAAAAAAGAGATAATGATAAATTTGATAAACCAAAACAAAACAAAAACGTAAATAACACTCCATAAATTTTATAACTATTAATAAAAATAATGTACAAATGTTTTAAAACACCACACAAAAAATAAATATATTAGGAATATAACTATTTGGAAAAAATATATATATTTAAGAAAAACACAAATAATGATACCATTTCCTAAACCCAAACAAAACAAAATCATTTAATTCAACAACTCCCCCTACCTTATATACCTTATTTCATTTTAATTTCTAAACATTTTTCAAATGTTTATAAGTAGAATAAAATGCTTACTCTATAACCATCCTTTAGAACCAGGATAAATTTCACAAATCCCAAGGTAAGGTTTTAAGTTTCACGTATATCATGAAGTGATAAGTTGAAGAAGTAATATAGAAAACGAGTGGTGGAGAAGACAACGGCAGGCGACAAAACAAATAAACGATGCTAAGACTAGAGTAGACCACGAAACAAATAAAAGATGCTAAGTACTGCACGTTTAATTAGAGGCGGATGAATATTGCGATACAAGTTGTCGCAGTGAGCCTATAACACGTGGATAACACAGATCCACAATATCGCTTCTCAGAAAATCCCCAAAGACTTGGACCACCTCGTCCCTTCTTGGAGCACCAGCATCATGAAGTTCACCCATAATGTTTATAGCATGTTGCAGATGAGATGACCAAAGGTATTTGAAGTCCCCAGCCACAAGCTTCACCATTCGGACAATCACGCTTACCATACCTAACTCTTGCAGCCTGGCTTTGGAATAATAACGGAAGAACGGGGATCCCAGTAAGGAATCTATTAAGAAGAGCCCTCGACCAAGAGATACTCTTATTAAATTAATATTCTCAACGTCTTCTTCTTCAGATGTAGAGATGGCCTGGCCGCCATGGTGAATGCCCTCCAGACGAGAAATGCAAAGATTTACTACGTCCACCATAACTTCAACGCAACGAAAGAGTGATTAAACTAAGTATGTCTAATTTTCATTTATTTTTTACAAAAGGGTAATCATAAACAAATTTAAGAGTGATTAAAGGAGGTATACATAAATTTCTATTGAGAGAAAAATCTATTATATATATAATTTTCAAACTTGTGAGAGAAGAGTGATATCTTCCAATGGATACTTATTCTAAGACTATGATATGGTTTTCATTCTAAAGTTTAGTATATTGGTAAATGGGCTCCTCATCTAGAACTTGATTTGAGACCAAATTATAGGGCTAAAGCCTAAAGGTAATGTTTATGTAGTTCATAGGTTGTACATGGGGCCCTAGACCATAAAAATAGGTTCTTTAATTGGATTTAATATAATACAATCTTTATTATGAGGCTTGACACCTTAGGGAAAGGGTATTATTTCCCAAAACATGTTTTATAGACAAACTATATTGGTTAGTTCCATTAATAAACTACCTCGATTGGAACTATGTCAAGACCCCCTCTTCCAAAATGTGTTTTGGATTGGAAAGGAGTTGTTGTGAAAGACTCATCCATGAATGGGGACATATACCATGAGACAAGGCATCTATATGAAACCTCTACCATGGGAGTAGGATACATGCATGTAATTAAGGTCTAATATAGAGAAAAAAAGAGTCTCATTTCCCAATAAATATTATGCGGATAGAATCTCATGCCTTAAGTACTACACTATTAATATAACATTGTTTTGGGTTGACAACAATGGACTCACAAGCTACAAGCTACTTCTATCGCTATGTCTATCTGTACAACTCAATATCTACAAAATTGTTATCCTTATGCTTTGACCTTAAACAATGTTTCCACATAGGAGAACTTGCCTTGGACCTATACCACAAGATCAAACTTCTACAAGGAACCCTTTATCACATGAGTAAGATATGTGCATAGAATTGAGTTTGTTTTATTTGTTGAGCAATTGTGATCTTTTCATTTTGTTTTGCTTGCTTTTCAACGAAATTTGTTTTTAAAATTTGTGCCCTCTTCATTATCAAGTTGGCTTATTGACTCTATTAAGAAGCACATTTTCTTATAGTATGAGCGTTTTTATGATCTTGTATTGTCATTTAGATTTTCATTATGATAGTTTTCATCATAGTAATTCTTAATATTTTTAGATTTTTAGTGTGTAGTGTTTTAGAAAAGAAAAGAAAAATATTATGCTTATATAAGTTTTTCGTAGAACCCAAGTAGAAATCCCTCTTCATCAAAAGAAAATAACTGCATGCATATAGTTAAGTTTCTATTGTTTTTTTTTTACCTCTAAAATCAAGCGATCTAATAAAAAGAACTAGAGATTTTCTATTTTTTCATTAACGAACACCAATAAGTTTAGGTTCATTAGGACCTTGGAATAGGTGAGTGGAGAGTTAACTCTCCAAGGCCACTCAAATTATCAAACATAGAAGTTTAATAATGAGCGAAAGCCAATATTGTTGGAAATACCGGGAAAGCTCTATGACTGGGAGTTAAGCATGAGGGAGAGTGAAGACAAGGAAGAGAGATACCCCCTCTCCTACTTGTTGGATCCCACCGACCCAACTTTTGATATTAGTTGGTGCCCATAGTTGCCTTTCCTAGGGATCACATAGGTGGCTACAGAGGGGAATCTCGTGGCACCTAGGGTAGACATTACATCACATTGATGAGTACTTCTGGAGGGTACCCTTGTGAAGCTTGGTCGCTTGCACCGGAAAAGGTTGTCTCAAGGTTAGCATAATTGTTTATGTTACCTTCGCTTGTAGGCCTTGGTCATGATTACCACACATATTTTCAGAATGTCCTTGTGTATTCTCTTTCTTATATTTTGGTGTCCGATCCTCATCACCGAGTGTAGAAATACTTGGGATTAGTTTGTTTGATTGCATATTTATGGAATTTAAGAGAGTGCTCTTTGCTCCTAGTTGGCCTAGCTTTACAACTTCTTTGAGTCTTTAATTAGATTTCTTAAAATTAATTCAAAGTGGTTGATTCACCGTTTGTCAGTCTAGGAGACTTTGTGGGCTTTCACCTACGAGTCTTGAGCCTTCTCCCCAAAGGCATAGGAGCAATTTTGCTAGTGATTTTCAATCAGTGGCAGAAAACACATCAGAGATTGATCCTTTGGTTGGAGTTATTGATTCACAAGATAGACCTTGTATAAGTAGAGAGTTTGAGAGGAACAATCCAGTTCTTTCTAGAGTCCTCTTCTAGTCAGAAGATGTTATTCAAAGTGCTTCAAGAGTCTCTATTGACTCATAATTCTCCTATTCCTCCTGATCACCCAAATGTTTTATTGTACGTCAGGACTCCGACCAACAAGCCGTCGAGCTGAGGTTTATATTGATCTTTTCCTTCAATGACCACTACTGGAAGCATGGCATCCACCATCAGTGCTACTAGTATGCAGACTCTTGTATCCATACAAGGAGGAGGAACAATTTCCATAACTTCCATTACTCCTAACACTGCTATATTTAGCTCTACTTCCATTCCATCTCCAAGTGGGAGTACTCAATCTTTTGCTTCTGGCATTGGTTTTCCCCCTTTTGGAATGCTGACCATCGCAATTTCTTCGGTTCCATTAAGTATTCCATTAGCTGCCTCCACGTCCATGACTTCCATGGCAAGTGGGTCACCTTATTTTTCAGGGTTTCCCATTTGGGGGTGGTCATATAGCACTTTCCAAACCATCTTTGGGATCAATACCTTTTCCCTCTATGGGTCAAAGTTATAATCCTTTTCAAACTTGGACTAACCTTGAAGTTAGTGGGCTTAGAGCTGAGAATTAATATTATTTCGCCCAACACGGGCATATGTCATATTCTTCTATCAGTTCATTCTAGGAATTTTCTCTCTACGGTAATTCATGGAACCCTTACCAAGGTTTCTCCGCTCCTTTTAACACCTCTCTAGGGGGAAAATTTAAGGGCTATGGAAATTTCTCTGTAAGAGTTGGTCAAACTACATTTTTTTCGAGACAACAATGAGATCCTTAGGGTTCAGTTGGGTCTATGAGTTACTTTAGGAAACTTGGTGCCTTCACAAATCCAGGGATTGTTTTCAGAATGTTGGAAATTCCACCCACATCGGGTGGAATCCTCAGAGTCCTCCACGACTACCTTTCTTGGAAACATTAAACTTGCAAGATCTTTCTAAATTGACTAATGATCTGATTAGATATAACTGGGTTGGCCTTCAGTCCCAACCAAGCTTCCCTCAGATATAGCAAAATTTGAAGGGAAAATTAGTGAAGATCTGGGTGACCATGTCACCACTTTCCACTTATGGTAAAAGCAACCATCTTTAGGATACCATAGGAGCCGGTAGAATTGATTCAACCTGAATTGGCTACTCAGCTAAGTTGCATGTTGGAATGTTATAATGTAATTGCAGAAGAAGATGATGAAGATCTGCAAAAAATTAACATTCCAGAGACAAACAACCACCGTGAGGTTCAAGGACCACAGATTGAGAACCCTGACATAACCGCATCGGTGAAGACTAAGCAGAACCTAAATTCATAAAGATTGGAGACTACTGGGATGACGCGACGGTGGATAAGGTCGTTGAATTACTCCATGAATGTCAGGATTTATTCCCCACCAAGTTTACAGATTTGAAGGGAATAATTGGAGAATTAGTGGTAATGCAGATCACATTAAAACCT
>APFE030199102.1:2593-30445 GCA_000404065.3 Pinus taeda
TGAATTAGAAATTGTTAAAATAGGTTTATATTTGTAATATGTACTTCTTTAAATCTTCAAATTTTATCTTCTAAAATTGATTATATCTGATGTCCATATACAGTGGATTTGCCTCCAAGTTTTACAAACCCGGATTGATAATTAAATACTTGTGTTAATTTAGTCAATAAATTAGCCCAACAGAGTCCCAACATATTTTCTTTTCACCTGCATTGTTAGGAGCATATACATTGACCAGACTAATAGTTTCCTTAGATTCTAAGTGCTGCAATTTTAAGAAAATCCAATGAGTGTTCAGGGACTCAAAGATAAGGGAGAACTTATTTGGATTCCAAAGCGACCTAAGTCCTGCTGATGCTCCACGGGCAGAGGTTGCATGCGCTCCGTCTTTTTTCCAAAACTTTCTGCTTGCTTGGAGGAAGGCTAAATCCTCCAGTTTAGTCTCCTGGATGAGAAGAATGTCTGGGGCTTCCAGTCTTATTAGACTATTCATTGCTTCTTCTTTGGCTTTGGAGCCCATTCCCCTACAATTCCAGGAGACTATCTTCATCATTTACTTTTGATGTGATGAGCTCCTTTGGAGCTCTAGGTTTGGATCCTCTTCGTCTTCGGGGTTTTTGCTAGGAGTTTCTCTAGCGTTGGCTAGCTGCCCTGGAGCTTGTCTTTGTATGTTTCTTGCTCCCTTTTTTCCTTTGTTGACATTCGGCCTCTTATAGATCTTCTGGGGGTAGACTGCGAATCCCCTATTTCCTCGGACTCTTGGGTTTCCTCCTCCTTTTCTGACATCTTCCCTTTGGATCTCTCTGGTTTGCTTTTGGATTTACGCGGAGAGACTTCTTTCGTAGTTTCTGTCTCTTGGGTGTTCATGATTTCAGATCCCATGATCTCAAATTTATTGCCTTGGCTCTCCATGGGTGGATGCTGAGCAAGGCCCTTTTGGGGGGCTCTGGTGTTAATATTTGCAGTCTTCCTGAAAGAAGTTTTGGGTCTTTTTGCTTGATTCCATTCTTCTTCCTTCCCTTTTTCCTCTACCCCTTTGGATGGGCAATCTCTAGCAAAGTGTCCATAGACTTGACACTTCCGGCATTTGAACGATAGTTGTTCATAGTCCAGCTTTTGTACATGCGTCCAAGGCCCTACCCTTATTTTGATGGCTTCTCGTAGTCTGACCTCCAGATCTACCTCCACGCAAATTTTGCAGTCATACTGATCCTTGCTGTTGGCCTTGTCTATGAATTTCCCAAGAGTGTTTCCGATGTGTTTCAGAGAATCCCAGTTCCAACAGTGAACTGGGAGATTGGGGAGCCTTACCCATACCAGGATCGCAGAAGGCACATCCATCGTCGGATCGAAGTCTGGCGTCCATTTATTCAAATACAGTCCTTGAGGCCCCATGAAGTAGGGGCCATTTCTGAAAATGAGATCCTTGTCCTATTTTTCTGAGAATTCGAATAGGAAGTATCCTATTCCGAGGAAGTAAGATGTTACCTTGTTCTTGATCAGCGGAGCCCAATTTCTAGCAACCCAGTTCTCTGTTGATTTCGAGGAGGGCCAGAGACCTATAAACTGACCAACCAGAGCGCGATCCGCCAGATATAAAGCTACTTGAATCGGAACTTCAAGAGGAAGAGCGATCTCAAGGATGTCTTCTTGCCTTTTCACGAACTTGGCGGCTTCCACAACTTTCTTCTTGGGCAGAGAGGCCAGCAAGGATCTGAAGGCCTCAGCAGCGGAAGGCGAAGAAAGGGAGGAAGGACCCTGGGGGGGATCTGGCTCCTCCATGGTGAGCAACAGGACAAACCCTAGCTGACCGCAGCTAGAAGCTAGAGCCTTCGGCGGACAAACCCTACCCGGCCGCAGCCAGAGGCTAGAGCCCTCGGCGGACCCGCCTGCAGGGATCAGAGAAATGCAGGAGCGGGTGCGCGCACAGTCTTCTAGATCCGCCGGGTGCGGATCTCGCAAGTTATAGGGCTGAGCGAGCGCACACAACAACTCAGAGCTCACAAGTCCTAGCCTTCCACACCAAAATAAATCCCAAAAATATATATATATATATAATATATATAATATAATATATTTATTATTCATTAGAATTTTTTTAATAAACTATAAATATACGGTTTAAAATAATTTACCATAAAAGTATCACAAGCTAAAATATCCTATACTTAAAAGTAAATGCATTGAGTTAAATAGTTCAAGTATAAAGTACAATTAAGAAGTTATGAGAACGGTCTTTGCATATGAAGTGGGGCCTTTATCCTTTGGGTTCAACATATATCTAGTGTGAACTCAAGATCAACAAGAATTGGCTCCCATACTTTGTTGTCCTTCATGAGTTTTATATGTTGCTTTATTTTGAAGATGCTAAGAAAAAGTAATAAAATAATCTATCAAATTAGGATGGTTCAAGAAATTGGGTTAAAGATCTACTTTTATATCACCGTTGTCATTTATGAATATCACAACTAGCTCTATTTCGCTGTTCTTTCTCAAATCTACTTGTCATAAGGCTAAGATTCAATTATCTTAATAAGCATCCCAAATCCTTTATCATGTCTTTATGATTCAAATGTCCCATGGCCTTACAAAAATGTAATGACCCAAATGATAGCATATCCCCACTTACATATTCATCCCACACATCCATTAGGACAAGGCATTAAACTCCATGCTCGTTTGATGGTTTGAATACAAGTTGGAAATTTTTGTTGAGATACATTAAGTATAAATTTAGGCATCTATATTTTAACTTATATAGTACTTTAAGAGACAATAAAGATAATGTGGCGTTGATCAAAGAGGGTAATCTCACCCAGTGCCCACGCATACCTCCTTGTATTGGACTCAAAGAACAAAAGGTCATGTTCAACAAGGATAACTCAATCAAGTTGCTTTCATGCTCTTTCATTACCTTTCTAGAAATTTAACTAAGTAATCCATATATTAGGAGAGTCCCAATGACAAAATTTGTTGCAGTTGTTACATTGGACCTTGACCTTTAGACCATTCTAAGTTATTTCTTCCCTTAGAAACATTAAATGGGTTAAAATTGGCTTAATAAGAAAATTTCCTTAAGAAATTTCACCCCACAACCATTCTTTGATGACATTCAAAGACTTCTACATGGCTTCACTCAAGTTACCTTATCTCATATATTTCAAGAAAGAAATAAAAAAGGAAACCCCTTATCAAAAGAAAATTTTCAACTTGCTTATGGAATGTGGTTGGGTTAAGAGAGCTTAAATGGCCAAAACACTTAATATACTCACTCCTCTTTTTTTGTGATTTTCTCTCAATAATGTTTTTTGACTTGTTAGGATATTTTTGTCTTTAACAATATCAAATCATACATCATAAACACAAGAATATAGAGAAGAGCCCTTAAGGATATTTTCCTTATGGAGGGAATCACTCCATAACCCATGCTTCTTACAAGAAAATACATCCAACATATCTTAATGTACTTTATCATAAGTATAATTACGGGTCTATACAAACTACCCCATATTATTATATAATTAATTTTAGCTACCTAATGGGAATATCTATCACCTATCAATTACTAAGTGGTCCTATTTATTACCTATCAACTATTAAATGGGCTTACTTCATGATTATAACCATATTACATTGATTATCATTTTGTTACATCGGACAATCCCTCTTGCAGAAAAGAGCGATCTCCCTAGATCCTAAATGGAAACTAGAAACAATCATGACAAATGAACTGACTCTTTCCCTAAGTTGAACTTGTTCGAATTATAAGCAGTATAGCTAATGGATAAACCTCTTACCAGTTTCACGAAATGCCTGATGAAGATCCCTTATTGTGACTTGATGCAACTCCTAGATGCTTGATAGGACCTGCAAACATAAACCATAAAAGGATCAAAAGCACATATGATATAATAATTTAAACAACATAGCTTAATTATCAAGGAAATTAGGGATTGAATTTGCCTTAATAAATATAATAAACAATTGTAAAATATTCATCATTCACAAAAGACAAAATCAATGGGAGAAAGTGCTCATTTGTAATGATCACGAGATAAAAGGAGCCTTACAACCTTCGCCTTGATGTTGTGAGATCCCTCCCAAATGCCTTCAATCTCCTCCTCAGATGACAAGCTCTCCAATCTCAAACCAACAGTGTAAGTTTGTATTCTCTGAATCCTAACCTCAGGTCTCGATAAATCAGAAAAACTAAAAAGCAAGGCTAAGGAAAAAGATGAGTACAGATATGTTCCCTAGTATGGTCGCCAGTTTGTTACACCGGATAATCCCTCTTGCGGACAAGATCGATCTCCCTGGATCCTAAATGGAAACTAAAGACAATCATGACAAATGAACTGACTCTTTCCCTGAGTTGAACTTGTTCGAATTATAAGTAGTATAGCTAATGGGTAGACCTCTTACTGATTTCATGAAATGCCTTATGAAGATCCCTTATTGTGACTTGATGCAGCGCCTCAATGCTTGATAGGACCTACAAACATAAACCATAAAAGGATCAAAAGCACATGTGATATAATAATTCAAACAACTTAGCCTAATGATCAAGGAAATTAGCGATTGAATTGGCCATAATAAATATAATAAACAATTGTAAACTATTCATCATTCATAAAAGACAAAATCAATTGGAGAAAGTGCTCATTTGTATTAATCAGAAGATAAGAGGAGCCTTACAACCTTCGCCTTAATCTCGTGAGGTCCCTCCCAAATGCCTTCAA
This sequence comes from Pinus taeda, assembly GCA_000404065.3. NCBI lineage: Eukaryota > Viridiplantae > Streptophyta > Pinopsida > Pinales > Pinaceae > Pinus > Pinus taeda. Next base: position 7,333 of record APFE030199102.1, read on the forward strand.
TCTCCTCCTCAGATAACAAGCTATCCAATCTCAAACCAACGACATAAGTTTGTATTCTCTGAATTCTGACCTCCTTCATCCCTCAACCCTCTAGTCCTTTTATATATCAAAGAGGGAGAAGGTTTAGATCCCCAAGAAGAGGATGAACCTCCTTTGATGAAGGAATAGGTTACCATGAGAAAAGGGATGGAGATGCATATTATGAGGGTTATAGTTCAAATAGTCGTCACCTGGAAGCATTCAGTTGAGAAATATTCAACCACCTATGTTTCGAGAATGTACTTTTTATTTTTACTTTCTAGCATTCACCTATGCGGGTTTATAGCTGCAGACAGAGCACAACTCTATGTTGCTCTCAGAGTCAATTTCAGCACATGCGCGGGAAACTCTAGAGATATCGGTGCAGGTGGAACTTAACAAGGTGTAAGGGCTATTTGACCCAAATTTCTCATGTACTTCAACATATTTTGAGTTGCTTGACTTCTAAAGGAGTTCATTTCAACATGTTCACGGATGGTAAAAATATCTATAAACTGACCAAGTTTCATGGCGACAAATTGACGTGTAACACATCTTAAGTGCCTCTACAAGTACCCCACATTATCCTCCCTAGGTGCATTATATTCCATCTCCCTTTTGCATGTTTCATCACTAAAAACACAAGAAGAAGCCATATAACATTAGCTACTAAGCATTATAGTAAATTCGCAGCATATACAATCATGCATCCATCCTAGTGAAATGTCGATATGGGGTCCAATTTTGGCCTTTCCTCCTCAATCTTGACTTTGGTTTCTCATGAGTATCCATGTTATAACAATATACATGTTGGTACCTCCCAACAATACAAGTCATATTGCAATAATTACAAATAGGGTTCAAATTGGGTTGTTAAATATCTATCCATGGTATCTTCAAATATTTAAAAAGTTGAACATTTTCACTCTCTACCTATGTGCTTCGTATATGTTTTATGGGTATTTGCAATATTTTAGCCAAATTAACATTGATGAAATTACGTTTGTTGCTAAGATTCATATAAATAATAATATATTTTATCGTTGAATGTATCCTTAAACCTATAATAAGAAGTTTGTGTGTGAAAACAAACCCTTGGTAATTTCTTTATCCTTCTTTCAAACATGAAACCACTCATCTTAAAATACTTGTTCATTTTTTTCTTTCTTTTTCAAGTGCCTTCGTCATGTCATAGTTAAGAAAATTCCACTAGATAGTTGCATCATCTCTTAAATTAAGACATAACCAAAATTTTTGCTCATGTTCCCACACTCACTTCTTTTCCTTTATCATCTTTTCTTACAAAATACATTTTCTTTTAAAGGAACAGGTAATAGTTTGTAAAAAAAAATAATTGGTTTTTGGGCAAGTACCCTTACAAAAATCCTCATGTTCCAAAAATTCAATGTTATCAGAATACCAAAACATTGATACTATGTTATTATGACAACTTTTCCCCCCTATTCTAAACACATATCTGCTATAAACTCGATGGAACACTCGTAACAACATTATATATCTATGAACAATCAAAATAAATCAAAATCAAGAGGAACATATCAACATGCCATGACAGAAATTCATGTTTATCCCAATATTCCATCCACGTGCTAACCTCAAGCCTTTTTCTTTGCAAGTTCCACGCTAGTTCAATCTGTTTCTTCATTGAACGAATCAATCCTAATGGAAATTTTCTCCAAGTTCGTTTCCCAAGCATTTAACACTTACAATTCAGTCTGAACCTCCATCTAGAGTTGCTCCAGTTTGTTTCGAAATAGCTTGTTTATGGTATCCATGAGAAGTTGGATGGACTTTTACACATTTTCCTCTGCATCTTTTTTGTGGAGAGTGACCAACAATACTGCAACAGAATCAATCAAGCGTGCCAACAAACAGTTGAATTAGGATTGCTCAACATCCTGAGACTAACCACACAAAGTCGCCATAGTAGAGTGGTGATGCTACAAACTAGAAATTGCAATGCAAGAAAACCACTTATGGTCATAGAAGTGTATCCTCAACCACTACGTATGTGAAACTACATTCGTCCTTAAATAATATAGACTCTTTCTAAATTGCAACCCTATGCCAATGGTATATTGGGCTCCAATATATGTGTTTTTGAATAAGTGAACTCCAAGAATTATCATGCGATAGCTATGGAGGGATAGGAGAATTAACACCATCCTGCAAATAATTGAATGTTTTGCATCACCAAGGCTTTCAACATTGATATAGTCTAGTCCAACCGTTTGAGATTTAACACATGATGCCACTTATAAACTCCATCCATTACTTGTAATTGCAAGTTGTTAAGGTGATTTAGATGGGAATTAAATCCCTTTAAACCGCATGGTTGTGTTATTAATTTCGGCAACCTTCCCTTACCTGTTTGTGCCAACCTTCAAGCTGAGGACACAATATTTGATGTGATAGGGTCCACCTTTTAGCCTTTTTCAAATTTCTTTATTAAAAAGTTATGTAAACCTTATAAAAAAAATTATTTTCTAACTCCATGTTTAGGGGATAAGAGAATTAAAATTCAATCCCTCGTCCAATACTAGCTTCTCCTGTTCCAAAGTAGCTCCTTCATTAGCCATGGAATTTGCTATTGTGTTTAAATATCTCAAGACATGGAAAAACTCAATCTACTCAATTTGCATTGTTTGCAAACTAATATGTTGAATGATTGAAGGGAAACATGTGCTTTGCGACCTTTTAGCTTTTCATATATGGCGGATGGCAATCATTGAATCTTCCTAAACTGTTAGTTTGGTAATCTTCTTCTTCAATGTGATTTCCAAGCCAAGCCAAAGGGTTAAGTATTCAACTTGTTTATTGGATGTAATACCCAAACCCTAGGCATATTTTGTCCATGTTTGCTCATCAAGGAAAAGAACAACCCCTCCTTCCCATGCCACCGCCCTTGTAAAATACATTTTGATTATTACAACCCGAAAACATAACTAGGGTTTCGAATATATAACTTATCTTTTAATTGAGGTCCTTTATGTAATGAGGGCTTGAAGTGGCAAATATAAAATGATAAAAACTCTTGCAATACTTCTTAGGTTTACTATTATAACCACAATTATGAAATGGTACAGACACTCTCAATCTATTGGTGCTTATCTAACTGAATTCTATACACTCTGTGAAAGGATATCTAGTTTGCAAACCATATGATCATCATTAAAAAAAGACAAAAAACAAAAACAAACAAAAACAAACAAACAAAAAAACAAACAAACAAAAAAAACAAAGCCAAAGCAAAAAAAAAAAAGAAAAAAAAGAAAAAAAAAAAGACAAAAAAAAAAATAAAAACAAAAATTAAAGACAAAAAAACTCTTAGAAATGTTTACATTAAATCAATGGTAACTTTTATTCCCAAATTTTGATTTTGCAAGAATATATATATATATATATAATATATAATATATAATATATATATATATATATATATATATATATATATATATATATATATATGATATATTTTAATATGTCTTTTTCAAGAGAAACTCAAATCTACCAACGATTTCTTATAATTATGCATAGAAAGTTTTAGAAATGAACATGAATGTTGTCATCCAAAAAAAATCTCCCAATTTATGTATAACAAAGAGCTTTGATACCACTTGTAGTGAGCCTTAATAGTTGTAAGAGATAAAAATGTGAATATCAATCCTTAACCTTGAAAATTAAACCATTCTCTCTAAAAATATCAAATCATACACACTATAAACACGAAAGTGTTAAAAAACACTTTAATATAGGGTGATTCCATCAAATACTCTACTAAATCAAATATTTTAACTTTTAATATTAAAATTTCAAAATATATTTTAATTTTATATGAAAATTTCCAATATAATAATATATTCTTAATCATTAATAAAATATTTAATTTAATTAATTTACTCTAATAAACATGCTTAAATATATTTGTCTTTAAAGAGAAAATGAGCTCTGCAGCTCCTAGCTCTTAGTGGCTAGGGTTTCTTTAGTCGTTGCATCAGCGAACTCAGATATGAGATGCAGAATACTGCAACGCTCTAATCTTGGACTCCAGTTCGTGATTTGGCCGCTGAAGATTAGTTTGACAGACGTACTACAGGAGGCTTCTCAAATCTGATCTTGCAGTTCAATTTTCCTCTGCTCATTATGGAGGAGGTGGCTGCATTCACAGACCTACTGCCGGCGCATAAACCGTGGGGGCCTTCTTCTCTCTCCAAAAAATTTGTGAAGAAAATAGTTGAGATTCTGAATGTAGAACTCTCTCTGTGATATCCATGCAAGAGAGCCTTAACCCTCTCAGAAAAAGCATTGATTGGCAAGTTTATGGGCTTATGGTTAAATCCAAAAGTTGTTGAATCCTGGACACGAAACAATGGACCCCCAAGCTTCAAGGTCATGTAACTTTCTTTGTAGTAGGCAGGGGTTTCTACATTTTTCTATTTGTGAATAAATTGGAAAGAGATCTGACTTTTAGATCAGGGTCATATTTTATGGGGACCAAAGGCCTCTTTATCTCTCCATGGACTCTGTATTTCAATCCCAATTCTAAAATTACTTTTGTGTCGGTGTGGATTCGACTCCCTCACCTCACTCTCCATCTTTAGGGACCTGATTCACTAAAAGAGATTGGAAATAAGCTAGGTCGTTATCTGAACAAAGCAGAACCAAAAGGAGGCCAATTTTCTTGTGCTCGCATTTGTGTCGAAGTAAATCTCTTTGAAGGTTTACTAGAGGCCCTAAAACTAAATTTGGGAGAATGGAGCCATATTCACGAATTGGACTATGAGCATAGTCCCTTCAAATGCATAATTTGCCATTCTTATGGGCACTTTATCAAAAACTGTCCTTATCAAAAAAGGGATGAGCAAGCCCAAGCCCCTGTCTCTAAAGAAGGGCAAACCCATACCCCCATATCTAATGAGGGAAATTTTCAACCATTTCAAAAGCAAAGGAAGAATTAACAAAACAAGGTTGTAGCTCCAAATAAATTTGTCGTTGAAGTTCCTGAACCTTCCCTCAAAAAAAACTCCTTTGAGCCTCTTCAAGATTTGGAACACGACAAAATTACTCCTCTGGATAAATCCCCAAAGGAGGATCAATGAAACTTAGTAGTGTCAGGGGAGAATGAAGAGAAAAATCCTTCAACGGTTGTCTCTTCAGATACAAAATCACGCTTTGTGGCAAAAGTATTAACAATTTCATATTTTGAGCTTGCAGAGATGAATAGATCTAGTCCAACATTTTACAAACAAGCTATGAAAATCAAAGCAGCTCACACTAAGTCAAGTACAGGGGGCAACGTTGGACAATCACTCTCCTCAAATGCAGTAGAACCACCTCTCACAAGAGGCAGGAAATCCCATAAGGAAAAACAGGAACGTGAAGCAGATGTCAATATAGCTTCAGGATCCAACCTTCGTGTAGACTCCTTGTTGCAAAAATCTCCCAAATAAGTCAATGTATTGTTTCTACATAGTATTATGTTTGCAATTTGGAAGAATTTACTCTTGTAATCACCAGGAAAGTCTTAGTTGTAGAAACCGTGGAATATATTGACATTTGTCTCCTAGAATCTTATTCATTTTTACAGTAGAAGATCCTCTAAAGATGGTGCAAATATAAGGAATTTCTCCTTCTTTTTTTTGCTTCGTCCGAACGCAAAGTTAATAAAATCCTCTACTCATTCTTGTTTATATATATATATATTTGTAAGATTGGTAGGACTCTTCGATTTTCGAGTTTTACATGTCCATTATTCACCCCACTACGAGGGGAGGGTAACACAAGATTTGAACCCAAGATCTCCGGTTCGGTAAGACTTCATTCCACGACCATTGCCACTTGAGTTGCCCCATGCGACTATTTTTTTTTAATATTAATATTAATATGTTTTGCAATTATATTTTATCTTTAAAGAAAAAACAAAAAAAAAGTGTGTAAGTCAATGGTAATTACATTAAATATAGCTCTTGTGGTCCAATAATTAAGCGAAGAGATTTAGTCTCCACGACTCTTGTGGTCCAATCCAAAACATAACTATCTATATCCAAAAGCAACTCCTAGTAAGATTGAAAAAAACAATACGGTTCAGAAATTGATTTTTTCGAGTAACAGGGCCTCCTCCAAAAGGTAGTTTCGCTGCCCTGACCTATTTGTTTTTGTCTTCTTAAGCGTCACGAGTTCAAGTCTCAGTGGTGATGACAGTTGCGCAGATATGAACTCCTAGCCTCCCAGTTCAAGAACACAGGAAACTACACCTACCCGTCAACACTAAAGGAACTCCTAGTTTTGACCTCAATCTTGCCTGACCTCGATCTTGATTGGACTCCCTAGTCCCAAAAGAATATTGGTCCTCTGTGACTACTCTTTCATGGGATGCCCTATCTCATCCCCTAAAAGCATCAGATGCCAAATGATTACACAATCCTCCATTCTGTCTTCCCAAGTGAAGATTAGAACAACATGTCTATCACTCCTTCTTCTACCAAGAGGTTTTATTCCATTAAAGGAGTGTACTTATCACTATCATAGAGGAATGTACCTAAGCTTCCAACTTAGGAATTTCCAAGTTTCTTCCAAGTAAGAAACTTTTTATCATGCTCCCTCTTAACTAGGGACATATCGTAGCTCCTTATGTGGAGATCCTTAAACAACCGGCTGCTTGAAGAGCTCCTTCCTTTGATGTCATGAATTTCTTCTTCGCTAAGGAGTCTTCATTCTTTGGGAACTTTTCTATATAGGGCACAAATCATTCATCAATTTTGTTCATGAGTGAATCATTTCCTCAACTCATCAAAAAGTGATCCATGAGGTTCTCCATTTGGCTTTTGCTTTATGTCATTTTGTTTTTATATCGTATTTTTTGGAAGGACATTACATCCTTTTATATGGTCTGTTTGGAAGTCATTCACAGACCTTCCTTTCGATAGTTCTATATAAGCCCAACTAAATGTTAGTTTAAACATAATCAATCATTTCAAATTAGAATTACCTTTGTGATGATCTTTCACCATGACATCTTCTTGTAAGTATCAACATCCTGTATGTAGATTGGCATATCTCCCACTGATATCCTTTGTCAAGGGTATTTATCTTTTTCTGACTTCCATCAGAGTCTTCACATCCTTCTGGGGGATCTTCTAGTCAAATCTTTTTGGACTTCGGATGTTGAATGCCTTTTAGCTTCATTTCATATTATCACGATCTCTTCCTATCTCACACACATTTCATTCCGAGGAGCTTCCAATCACAATCCCTTAATTGTAGTCAGCTTCTTGATGATTCATGTGAGAACATATTATGCTGATTTCATCTAGTTTGATTTATGCTTTGCTGCAATCTTTCAGAGGAGGAGATCCTTTCTTTTTTTGATCATATTTCCCAACATGGAGATAGTGATTCATATTATCTACAACCATATGTCATGACTTTTATAATATCCTATGTCAGCATACATACCTCATCTTTCTTTTGGTCATCCAAACTTCTTCGTTTAAAAGGACTTTATTCTTCAACCTTGCTTTCCTGTTATGTCATCATATCATCATTCCTTGAATCCCACGAGTTGGAATTCCTTATGAAAACCTTTTGCTTCCCTTCTACATCGGTGAATCCTTTGATGAGAATTCTATCAGAGATGTTTCATATCCTTACCTAGTAAATGTTTTCTTTTATGATGATCTCAGTCGACGATTACCTCTGCTTCTATAAGTATTAAAGAGGTTTCCTAAGAGCTTCCAATCCTTTGTAATTAGTAGGATCTGTACCATACATACTTTCTGCTTCCCATTTCTCGAGCTCTTACTTCTAATGCTTCTATACTATTGTATAACCTGATGCATCCTATCTTATTTAAACTACAACCTATTCATAATTTACAAGTGGAAAGTACCTTCCTGAGAAGAAGATCATCTCAGTCATAGGAGAGATCTTTTATTTCTTCATTCTTAGGCTTCTTTGACTCGAGTTCTTTTACTTCCTCGGTAATGTGTGCTTCGTCTCTATTCCTCGTGTCCTTGCCACGATTAGGACAATCTCTTCTATAGTGTCCAAGTTCATGACATCCATAACATCTTATCTTATCCATGTTCTTCCTCTTCTTTGGAGGACCAAACTTTCCTTTTCTTCTTGTCATTGTAGCATATGCTTGATTTTGCTCACTTGGTCCAACATCAATCTTTGCCTTCAATCTGGTTTCTTCGACTTACAGAGTGACCATAAATCTTGAAATGGAGTAGTCTCTTTCTTCCCATATAAACTTGAAGTGAAGTTACCCCATTCTTTTGGTAGTGCATTTAGTACCATTGTGGTCATCTCTCTATCAAACATAACTTCTCATAGTTCTTGTAGTTGATCTCGAATTTATAATATCCTCATGAAGTATGAGGCTATTCCATCTTCCTTGGATATCTTTAGTTTGTATAGTTCTTGCCTTAAGGAGATTACTACTCCTGCAGTACTTACAGAAAACAACTCTACCAGTTTGTCATATATAGCTTTTACAGTTTCCAATTTTGATACATATGGGATTAGAGAGTATTTTGTAGATTCTATAAGAATCCTTTAGGCTCCCACTTCTCCTATCATGTATCTAGCATGAGCTTGAGTATATTCTTTTGGAGGTTGGGTTATTGATCCCTTAATGTGATCCATGACCTCATTCTCAATAAGATTTAGGTCAACCCTTTTTCTTCCAAGGAAGGAAATTTACAGCCCCAACCAATTTATTTCTTTCCTTGCAAAAATGCATTTTGATATTATCATATATAGTCATAGACTTACTTGTCAGATTGCTTCTTGCTTCCTCTTTTATCTCGATGTTGATAGAGGACCTTCTTCTTGAGTGATTGATGAGAGAGAGATTGATTCATGATCCTTTGATGATGTGATGATATTTGAAGTGCTTCTAGGGTTTTGATTTTCTTCCTGCTTCCTTCGATCTATGGTTTCTTTGATGTAGATCTTGAACTCGTTGATAGCCTTCAACTTGCTTTAATGCTTTCTTTGAAGATCGATTCTTGTGTGTCAACTTACTTTGACTGCCCCTTCTTGTCTTCAGCACCTAAGCTCTGATACCATGTTGAGAAATTTAGGGCATTCAAAATTAACAATTTCTCTACTTGATAATTGCTTGTGATGTACTTTCACTTCTTTATCTTATAGTATTTTCTTCGTTAGCCTATTAATGTGTTCTTTCATCAAGACAATTACCAAAATGCATAATCAAAAGACAAGTGACACATTATGTAGGCTTCTCCAGGCAAGGCCAAAACCTCTCACCTCTTAAGAGGAAAACCCGATCAAAATTCTTCTTCTAGATCTTCAATTGATAAGTACCAAGACCATGACATAGACCCTTGACTCTAGTATCCTCCTAAGAACCTTGTCACCAACCTTGATTCTTTGCCTCTTCTTTCCTTTGCCTTTCTTCTTGATGTTGAGTTGATGTCCTCATCTCCTTCTAGAGAAGCTCAATCTCTATCCTTCTTATTGATCCTTCTCGACTTCCCCTAGAGAATCTCGGTCTCTAGGTCTTTACTTTGACCTTCCCAGAAGAATCCTTTCTTGTTGGCCTAAAAGAAACACTTCTTCACACTGCCCCAAAAGAAAGTTTTTTCGCTAATCCAGCAGAAACATTGTTGCCCCAGAAGAAACTCTGCTGCCCTAACTTCGCATTGCCTAAAAGTTAACCTTCGCTACACCCAGAAGTTAGTATGCCAAAAGGAACTTCGCACTTCCCTTTGTTGCTCCTTCTTCATATTTATTTTACCCTTTATTCGTACTTCTTCAAGTCAAGTTACTTGTCCGAATTGTGTGTCTCTAAATGAGGTTGAGTTCCTCTATATATACACTTCTTCATTGGGTCTTTAGGCCAACTTGACAGCTGGAGTTAGGCCAACTTGATCTAGCAGCTTCTTCATCGTTTGTAGGCCGACTTGAAGAGGTTTGATGACAAGTTCTTGGAGGATACTTTTACATGGACAAGATGACCTTTTTACAAAGTGTAACATGACTTACTTTACATGACAATGAGACTTACATTTTATGACTAGATGACAGATAAATCCTAAAGACTCTCAATGGGAATCTTGACTCAAAAACAAAATCTCTTACTCATGAAACCCATGAAGCAAGTCAATATAATAATTTTATTTTTCTTATTTACATCTCATTACATAAAATCATAGTTACATGTCATTATGAAGATCAAACCTATTTACAGTTTTCAACATGTCCTACAAAGGAGAGGGATAGACTGTACAGATAGGGTGTAACTTTTGTTGATCTAAATAAGGAAGTTCTCGTGTTTTATGGTAGCCTCCTGCGCGCAACTCAAGGTGTCAATCCATACCATTAAAGTAGGTCATCATTTCCCTGTAATCCAAAGCAGAGTGAGTGTACCTACCCATTGAATTTATTAATGCCCATAGCGTGTGAGGAGTTAACATATTGTACCTTTGCATTGAAGTGCACATGTGACCAGGTAGGTGGCTGGAATCGACATTCAATTATATCATTGGCATGACATTTGGCATGTACTCACACCCGCCATGGGGGGATTTAGATATAGACATTTACTATAAACCTTCAATTTATCAATTTTTCATTACAAAGATGACTTATTACATTTTTTAATTTAATATGATTTCATTATTAGATTTAGAATCTAAAAGAATTGGAATTGTCTATATTAATTATTGATATATGTTTAATCTAGATAAATTAATTTATTTTTTTTAGTATGGTTTATATATATATATATATATATTGTTATTAATAATTATATTGAAAAAGATAACCAGGTCGCCCCTCTCTCCTGCATTGATCCCAATTCCTCTCACAGTAGTGAGTGTTCCTCGGCCGAGGATTCTCTGGGTATCAAAAGGGAGACTGAACCGGTTCTGCAGGTCAATCTGCCCCCCATAATCCCTCCCCTGGTTGATTGTGATCAATTCGAAGTGGAGCCTGATGCAGGAAACACCGACAAGGTGACAGAAGGCAAGGTGTTGGAAGGTAAGGAGCCACTCAGTCAGGATGACGCGTGTCCGGATGCCGAGGAGACACAGGGGGAAGCTGAGAAAAATGAATAATTTGGCAGTGTGGTTTGCTTTTTTTGGTTCTTCGGTGGATGCTCCGGGAGCATTGCCCAGGCATTTTGGCCATGGCTCAGCTTGATAGCATCAATTCCAGTTTTGGGTCTCTCATCGACGCGGTGTCTGTTCTTTCCCTGGACCCGGGCTACCAGTTCTGTTTCTCTGTTTTTTCTTCTTGTCCAGCACTCTCTGTATGCTTGTAAAGCCAATATAATTGGTTGTATGTCTCTGATTCTCCCCGGTTTTTTACAGTAATGGGGCAGTTTTGTAATGTGAATGGCTTGCAAGCTCCTGCCCTTGCAGCCGCCGACATATGTAAAAATATTTTGATTTCCAGTTAATAGAATTAGATGTTACAGAGAAAAAAAAAATAATTATATTGAAAAATGTCAATAATAATGATTTATAAAAACCATTTTATTTTTTTTACAAGTTATTAATATAAAAATTTTCCTATATATTTCAATTTACAATTAATTTTATATATAATAATATATATTATATATATATATATATATATATATCATAATATATAATATATATATATATATTATATATATAATGTTATTAATAATTATATTGAAAAATACATAATAATGATTTCTCAAAACAAAAATTTTTATTATATTATAACACAACATTTAATATAATTCTTTATTATATTTTAATTTAAACTAAATTTTAAAAATATAAATATCGATTTAATTATTTATAAAATTTCAAATATATCTTTTGAATAGAAATTAAATAAAACTAAAAATAAATTAGAATTTTTTTTAATATCTATATTTTATTGTTTTAATCTAAAATATAAAGATATAACTTGATAATTAGATTGGTTATCTTTCTCACCAAAATTTCATTTCTCACAAATTAGATATAATTAACCATATGAATAGATTTGAACTTTATTATTATGTCACCCTTGTTAAAATTATATATATATATATATATATATCACTTGTGAAAAAACCTTTTATATACAAAAAGAAACGGTTAAGTCAGTTATTAAAATGGTATGGCAGGCTTTCTTATTTATAGAACAAGGAATTGTTCTGTGTCTAACAAAATATATATATATACACACACACACATGTACTTGTGAAGAAACCTTTTATATATAGAGAGACATGCTTAAGTCTAATATAAAAATGGTATGTAAGGCTTTCTTATTTATGGAACAAGGGATTGTTTTGTCTTTGTTAGACATTTGATTCTTATTATATTATTATATATATAAATATATAGATATTAATTAGTGAAGAAACATTTTATATATAGAGAGAAATGGTTAAGTCAAATATTAAAATGCTATGTACGGCTTTTTTATTTATAGAACAATTGGTTGTTCTGTCTTTGTTAGAGATTTGATTCTTAAATTTGATTTCTAAAATATATATGGATGGTACATATTTTATTATGGTTTGACTCTTTTTTTTGTGTGTAATTTATGCTACTTCTAATATTATACAAAAAAGGAGTACAAAAAGTTTACATCTACCATGCTGAGATGGTTACAGCTGAATAGTAGTACCGACCATGACTGAAAAACCTGAGAGACTGAAGGACTATGAGACTGTCCATTGAACACAAACCGGAACCCATGGAAAACTAGACACATGCCGAAAACTCCCAATCCCTGCCGAGGCGAGGGGAAACTTACAGACATTGAAGAACCAACAAACGTAACTACATACATACTTCGACGTGAATCGACCCAAAAAGAACAGGACTGACTCATAACAAACATTGCGCACTATAACAACCGTGCCGACAACCTGAAACTGTAAGAACGGTCTCCAGAACAGCCAAGCGACAAGCTTAAGCATCCACGGAGGTGGATGGTTGCTCCTCCACCACTTGACAACCATACTGATCGGACGCACTCGAATCTGTATAAGGGGCATCATTCTTTGCTAGCTCGCTTGTTCCCGCCATTGTTCCCGCCACCGCACACGAGGCTTCCGCAGGCTGCAATCTTGGACATTGAACAGGAGAGGGTGGCTGTGGCTCCGCAGGGACCTCTGGAGAAGCTGCGTGTTCACATTTCTCAATCCGCACTGATACATAGTAAGTGGCATTGTCCAAGGAGCATGGGAACCGGAAGCGGGTAGAGGGGTGAGAACCATGCAAGCACGCAGCTGCCCGTCCCTGCCCTCTTCCTCTGCCGCGTCCCCGCCTAGCTCCATGGGAGCTGATTTCTTCAGAAGGGGAGTCAATTGAAGCTGAGGATCGCTGAGGGGAAGCTCTTCCTCTTGCGCCTCCCCTGGACCCACCCCGTCGACTGATGATGCGTTTCCGTTCACGCGGCATCCTGAAGCAAAACTGCACACAATGCTACCCATAAAACTAGTTTGCCCCTCGCCACAGAGCGCTGTGGACCAGTTGTCCTTGTCCAGGGGCAGATTAATGCGCAGAAGCTTACAAGGTAGAAAATAAACCTTTGAAATAACGCAAATGAGTGGGACAAAACTTACCACCCTGAATTGAAGCAGAGGATCTCCCAGAGCACCGAAGGGCGTATGGCACACAGAGACCAGAGCAATTGAAGCGGGCAGACGAGAAAGCCCGGGCGCCCCAAGGTAAAGACCAAGGCCTTCTGAGCAGAGGGCCGAGGTCTGAATCTTGGCAATCGCAACCACGGCTCAATCGTCGGCTTGGTCGCACAGGAGCAAATCATCCACGACCAAAGAAAACAATGCATAGACCACAGAGGCTGCCTACCCAGCGGAGGCTGGCTCTTAAAGACCCAAGGAACAACATTCCAGACGCTTAACATCCCAACGCAATCCAACTGCACACAGTGCACCTGCGGGCCGAGGAGAATGACTGATATAGAGCTGCAAACAACAAGTCGCCCACGCGAATTAAAGGCCGCATTGATCATGGCCGGACGGAGGAAGCAGGCTCGAGGATCGCCTCGCCATCTGGCGGATTTGGGCGGCCACTTGCCCAGTAATGAGGCCACCCCCGCATTAAATTGCCAATTAATCACCCGCAGTCGGGGATGGTTTGACTTTTAAAGTATATGGAAATGTGCATATTTTTATCTATTAATAATATAATATGGATTATATCATCAAAATCATTTAAATAATGTTTTAGTGATTATGACTTATTTTTTCAATTATTATGTGGATCATTTAAATTGCTATATACATATGTGGTAATCCAATTTACATGGAAAGAATGTGTGTGAGAGGGAAATTTAATAAATTATTTGAAAATTAATTATTTTGTAATATATATTAATGCTTGAATAGATTAAAAACAAAAACAAAAAAACAAAACAAAGAAAAACAAAAAAAAAAAACTATGATATGTATATTAGTTGGTTTATCTCTAATTTAGTTTTTATTAGGTTTTAAGATCAAATTTTATGAAGAGGGGTTGAGGATGGGAAGCACTTGTGAGGTAAATAAACTATCTTAAGGGGTGTCTGGGCTCAACTAAGACTCACAAAATCCTCCTGAGAACATCTCACTAGTAAGCATATCATTTTACCATTCAACATTAAGGTTACCCCAACTTAGATTCCACCTAGCTTAAAATTAACAATAATAATAAATAAATAAAGATAATATGTAAAACAAATAATTCTTTATAAATATAAAATATCTAACTAAATCCTGATTGTTTTTAAAAATTAAGATTATTCTTATCTCGAGATATTATATAATATATATAAAATGTTTGCTCTTTACTAATGTTATTGTTTCAAAAAAAAGAAAACAAAAAAAATATATGTTATCCATTATAATTTTTTTAATAAAATATTGATATATAGTTTAAAATAATTTCTTATAAAATTATCACAAGCTAAAATATCATATAATTAAAAGTAAATGCATTGAGTTAAATAATTAAAGTATAGAGTAGAATTAGGTAGCTATGAGAACGATCTCACATATGAAGTGGGCCTTTATCCTTTGGGTTCAACTTATGTCTAGTGTGAACTCAAGATGAACTAGAATTGGCTCCCATATGTTGTTGTCCTTCATGAGCTTTGTATGTCACTTTATTATGAAGATGTCAAAAAATAATAATAAAAGAACACATCAAATTAGGATGATTCAAGAAATTGGGGTGAATATCTAATTCTATATCGCCCTTGTCATTTATGAATAACACAACTACCTTTACTTAGTTGCTCTTTCTCAAAGCCACTTGTCATAAAGCTAAAATGCAATTATCTTAATAATCATCCCAAATCCTTTACGATGTCTTTATGATTCAAATGTCCTATGGCCTTACAAAAAAACAATGACCCAATTGATAGCATGTGCCCACTAACATATTCATCCCACACATCCATTAGGCGAAGGCATTAAATTCCATGCTCGTTTGATGGTTTGAATAGATGTTAGCAAATTTAGTCGAGATACATTAAGCATAAATTTAGGCATCTATATTGTAACTTATATGGTACTTTAAATACAATAAAGATAATGTGGTGATGATCAAATAAGGTAATATCACCCAGTGCCTACACATACCTCCTTGTATTGGAGTCAAAGAACAAAAGGTATTGTTCGACAAGGATAACTCAATCAAGTTGATTTAATACTCTTTCATTACCTTTCTAGAAATTAAACTAAGTAATCCATATATTAGGAGAGTCCCAATGACAAGATTTGTTCCAATTGTTACATTGGACCTTGATCTTTAGACCATTCTAAGTTATTTCTTCCCTTAGAAACATTCAAATGGGTTAAAATTGGCTTAATAAGGAATTTCACCCTACAACCATTCTTTGACGACATTCAAGGACTTCTATAGGGCTTCACTCAGGTTATTTATCTCATATCTTTCAAGAAAGAAATCAGAAGGCAAACCCCTTATCAAAAGAAATTTTCAAATTGCTTATGCGATGTGGTTGGTTTAAGAGAGCTTAAATGACTAAAACACTTAATATATTCACAACTAGTTTATTGTGATTTTCTCTCAATAATGTTTTTTGAATTGTTAGGATATTTTTGTATTCAAAAATGTCAAATCATACATCGTAAACACAAGAATATCGAGAAGAACCCTTAAAGAAGAGCAACACCATTAAATTTTCTTTATGTAGGGAATCGCTCCATAACCCATGCTTCTTACAAGAAAATACATCCAACACATATGAATGTAATATTTCTCATGTATTTATACTTTATCATAAGTATTCTTAGGGGTTCATACAAACTATCCCATATTATTATATATTTACTTTTAACTACCTAATGGGGATATTTATCACCTCTCAATTACTAAGTGGTCATATTTATTACCTGTCAACTATTAAGTGGGCATACTTCGTGATTATAACCATATTACAATGATTATCATCTTAAGTGCCTCTACAAGTACCCCATTTTATCCTCCCTAGATGCATTACATTCCATCTCCCTTTTGCATGTTTCATCACCACAAATATGAGAAGAAGCCATATAATATTAGCTACTAAGCACTATATTAAATTGGCACCATATACAAGCATGCATCCATCCTGTTGAAATGTCGATATGGGGTCTAATTGTGGCCTCTCCTCCTCAATCTTGATTTTGGTTTCTCACAAGGATCCATGTTATAATAATATCCATGTTGGTACCTCCCAACAATACAATTCATATATGTTTTATGGGTATTTGCAATGTTTTAGCCAAATTAACATTGATGAAATTATGACTGTTTCTAAGATTCATATAAATAATAACATATTTTATTGTTGAATGTATCCTTGAACCCTTTTTTTTTCATAAGAAAAAAACGTTGCTTCTATTATAAATAAAAACAGTACATATACGTGGTTAATAGCTTCATCCACCTAGTCAATTATGTGTTGGATAAGTAAGTTCCAGAGTATTATAAAAAATTCAACCAGACTATCCAATTAGATAATAAAAACTTTGATATTGGCAAAAATTAAGCACAAAATCAAAGCATAATTTGAGTAGTATGGAAAAATGAAATTTGCATAATATTGTAAAAAATATAGAAAGCATCATAAAAAAACTGTGGCGATATAGAGACCCACATGTGGGGAGACGTGGTGCTCAAGTCAGGCAAAGCCAACCCTCCTACAAGATCATGTTTTCAACCAGATATGTGTACTATATTTTACCAGAATCGCAGCCCAGGCCGGCCTTGGAGAGGTTATCAACTTTTGTGTTACCTTCCCTATATATATGTGTGATGGTGCATGTGAGAAGCCAGCTCAGGATGTGCTTGATCCTCTTGAGCCACCCTATGAGGAGGGGTGGGTAGAAATCATAAGTCCCCATGATGTCGTCAATCAATGCCTTTGAATCCCCGTATATATTTAGAGAGTTAATTATTATATTATATTATTATTATTATTATATTATTTTTTTTGTTTTTTTTTTTTTTTTTTTTTTTTTTTTTTTTTTTTTTTAATGGGGGTCGCCTTGGTGTTGGATCCAGAGCCTCCATGCCACCACAAGTGATAATCTTTGTGGGGATCTTCCATTTCCAAATCCTCGCAAACCACAATCTTTCCAAAGGGGTATCAGATAGAGTCATTAACCACCTGTATGTATCGGCCACAATAGGAGCCCCTTTAGATAGCCTCCCGAACCATCCTAAATTGTCACCCCCGTGGTCAAAACAAGGCCCTATGTTGTTCAATAAATTGATGTATGTACTCTAGTCCATGGCGCAACTACCCACTAGATGTAAATCCACAACATTTTTCTAAACCGGGCATCTTGACTCCCACCTGTGTATAATTTGTGAAAGATAGAAATATCATCCATGACAAATCATGGATAGAGTCTACTCTCCCAAAGAATTTCCAGTGGTAACTCCCATCACCGGATCCAATCCTATCATGATTTTTTGGCCATTCCAAAAAGTCCAGACCATCCCTTGCGCCAACATTACCAGATTTTTTGGAACAATCTCCAGATCAACGATCCTCTGGAAAAACGACTATTGATGTCTCTGTAAACGTGTTTTTGTTCACAACCTCTCAAGTATTTATGTTTAAATATATCCTCCTAGATCCCACATCCACAAATAGCACACCACAAAGATTTGATAAGTAGTGCCTTCCCAAATATGCGTTGGTCCAGTAAGCCCCATCCCCCCCAGCCCTTTGGAATCGTCAGAGCAGCCCATTTACAAAGTTGGTGTTTAAATAGTGAGTTATTCCTAGCTTAGAGGAATTGTGCAGAAATAGAACAGATTTGGTTTTGTATGGAAACTGAGATTTTATACAAATGTGTCCAGTAGACAACCAACTGTTGTAAGACAGCGAGAGCGAGGATATATCTGCCTCCCAATGAGAGGAAGTGATTTTTCCAGGAGCACAGTTTCTTTTTATATTTGTCCACCAGCCATATCCAATCCTCCGAACAATAACAATTGGGCTTGAGTCGGAAGCCAAGGTAAGTGAAGCCCGTCCGAATTGGAGCCTTTTGTACATCAAATAGTGCCACAATATATTCAATGTCCTGCATGTACCCATTAGAAAAATATAAAGTGGACTTACTTCCATTTGTAATCAAACTTGAAGCATCACCAAATATGCCCAGAATCCGATGAAGGGCACACCACTAGGATATGGAAATAATGCCAAATGTTGGGATGTCATCAACAAAAAACAGATGAGTAATGCATACATGCCTAGTGATCTTGATAGCCTGGAACCAACCCAGTTATTTTGTCTTCTTGATATTTAAACTTAGGCCATCCAAAGCCAGAATGAAAATGGGGTGAAAGCAAGCATCCTTGCCTGAGACCCATTTTTGCACAAAAAAATGTAGAGGGAAATCCATTGAGCAGGACAACAAAATTTGTCGAAGTGATACATGCCATTATCCATGCAAAATTATGAGTTTGTAACCCAATCTTATGTAACAAAAGGTGAATATAGGACCAATCCATGCAGCCATATGCCTTGTGGATATCAATATTCATGACCAAGGCCTCTTTTTTCTGAGTATGGATAGTATGTATAGCTTCCTGAGCCAAAGCGATAGCGTCATGTATAGGCATGTCACTTAAAAAGCCAAATTGTTCTCCATAAATGTGTGAGGACAAAGTTGACCCACTATCAACTTAGAGATCATCTTATATAAGATATTACATAGAGATATGGGTCCAAAATCACCAAAATTTTTGGGATTAGACAATTTGGGAATAAGTACCAGAAAGGTAGAGTTTATGGCTCCCGAGATCATACTCGAAGTCCTAGATTCCTCCACAAAATCCAGTATGTGATGTCCCATGATATCAAAGAAATGAAGGGAGAACTCGACCGTCCATTTGTTAGGTCCCGAACACTTGTCTTTGGCAAAAGATTTGAGGACCTCCAAGACCTCCTCTAGGCTGGCAGGATAAAAGAGATCCTCATTTGCCTCCGCATCAAACATTAAAGGGTATTGCTCCAATACCCACATCTGGTCTTCAAAACACACCCTATCCCGATGTTTATATAAGTTCATGAAGTGTCAGACAACCTCAGCTTGTATTCCATCTGGAGTGTATATCAACTCCCCATTCTTGTCCTCAATATGCCAAATAGAATTTGTCTGCTTTCTATGATTTGCAAATTTATGGAAATATTTGGTGTTGTGATCTCGCTCCCGCAACCAAATTGCCCGGCTCTTCAGTTTCCATGTAACCTCCTGAATGTGGAGGATATTGTTCCTTCTGTCCTTTAAGAGGCTGAGATATTCCCAGTCTCCTTACAATGAGTGCTGCTCCTCCATCACTTTTTCCAATCTATCAATCTCCTTAGTGATCTGTTCCAAATCCTTATACATTTGTTTCTTCCTATTTCGTTCCCAAACCTTGGTCTTCTCTTTGATAAGTTTCAATCTATCCATCATATATCCCATCACGAAATCCACTTGTGGGGACTGTACATCATTCCATGTCATTCTAACGAGCTTATTGTATTCCTCATCCTCCAACCAAATATGATTGAAATTAAAGGGAATGTCATTTCTCTGATCCTCCATTCTCCATTGTAGCAGAATAAGCATGTGACCTGAGACATAGGTCCTATGAATCTAAGATCTAAGATTTCCCAACTAATCATCCAGTTGCTCCTTAATGACAAATATGCCAAGCCACTTACCAATGTATTCATCCCCCATTCTGCAGTTACTCCAGGTCGGAGAAATCTAAACCGGGCATATATCCCACATATGATGACCATTAAAAAGACCAAACAGTCTGTCAACAAGAAGGTCAAGCTGAGAATGGACACCCCATCTCTCTCCCTCCAGTAAGGTGGCGTTGAAATCTCCTACCATGATAAGCCCACCAATGTTGAGAATGTTGCAGCTTTGTATATGATCCCAAAAAACAAAGTGATTCTTATATGGGGCATGCAAATTGAGTAGATAGAAATGAAAAATACAACCACAGATACAACCTGATAGTAAAATACCAACAAAGAGACTATGAGGATGAAAAACCTACCTTTCGCGAGCCCCACATGGCCAACAATCCCCCAGAGTGGTCGGAGGCATCCACCCCAACAAAATTCCATGCAGGGAAAATCTCCAGGAAGTACGAGATAACATGAGCAATAGAGGATAATGTTTCTTGTATCAAAATGATAGTAGGACTAAGAAAGCGAATCATCTGGTGAAGATCCAATTTCTTGGAGTGATCCCCCAACCCCTTAATATTATAAGAGAGTATCTTCATCATGGGGCACCCAAAATGCGCAACAAAGCTCTAAGTGCCCGAGGATCAAAAGAGGAAATAACAGGAACATCATGTAGGTCGAAAGAGTCCAAGAAAAGGGGTGGTCTGGAGGAAGGTCTGCCCCGAAAATGGCGAATACCCTTCTTATCAGTCTTTTTGTCCGCGATGTTTATGGTAGAGGTAGGGCTAATGTGGGGGGATGAGTTAGGAGGCTTTCCTTTGTGAATCGTCAGAGATTTAAGATTCACATCCGAGTTATGCAAGAGAAATTCAATATCACTGTCCATAGAATTGTGTGGAGAGGAGACCATCTCCGGCTTGTCGAGAGGAGTGGGAGAGGCTGACTCAAATGGTGGCATGGACGGGGAGATCATTAGCAGCACCAGAGTGGAGAGGATGGGGGGAATCTGGGAGTCCCGAGGGTGTGCCTACAATATGTCCAGGATAGGGAGGGGTCTGGTGAGGGGTTCAGTGGTTGTCTCCCAGGAGTGCGCATGTCATGGGGATGAGGCATGGATGATAGGATCATAGGAAACAGGGGGGCTAACCTTAGACAGAGGAGGAGATGAGAGAGCAACATTAAAGGTAGAAGAGGGGATAGGAGGGGAGGCACTTGAGGGGGAAAACCCCGCTGAACTAGAGTCATGTCGATTCGATACATGAGGACACTACATCTAGTGACTCTATCCCGGGTGTCGTGTCCTTTGTCGTCCCGAGCACCAATTTATAAGATGTCCAGTGCAGTGACAAAAGAGGAATCAGAAAGGGATCCCCGAGTATTCAACCTGCTGGAGGAATCTAGTCGACCCCCATTCAAGATCAATGTCCTCCGGAAGTCCACCCTCAAAATCAACCTCAACAAGAATCCAAGCCACCCTCTTATCCCGAGCACCCACAATGCCAGGCTCCAGATATATGAACTGACCAATCGAGTCCCTAATGGCCATCAAGGCATTCTTAGTCCAGAATTCTAGGGGAAGACCCAGGAGCTTCACCCAAACAATGTCATTTTGCGGCGTGTGTAAAAGGGGATTGAAGCCAATGTACCATCGGTGTAATTGAAGAAAACATCGCCCGCGAACCTAGGGGATTTTAAGAATTTTCTCTTATTCATCATTATGGAGGAAATGGAAACTAAACCAAGCATTCATCAATAAACTCACCTTAGGCAAATATCCCAACATGGTTTTCCAAGTTTTGTTCACCTAGTCCTGGATATTTTGTTCAGTAGGGTCAGTGAATATCCACCTCCCCACCAGGGTATGTTTCTAAAGATTCGTGATGCGATCCCACAAAACATCATAGCCAAAACTCAACAACTTAGTCTCTGCACACGATCAGATGGGCTGAGAGAAACGTCACTTGGATTTTGGGAGGGACCGCATAGTTGATAAAGGAGCGGAAAATAAATATCTAGGGAGTAGCTCATTGTGTATGTTTGCATGTACCAAGGTCTCTCCATGCAACACGTCGTCCATTCCCCACAGGCGAACCTCCGACACATCATTTACCCGTTGAGCATGTGGTGCCCCACCCCATGCACACTTAGCATCCATCGTGGCCAGAATAAAAGCTTCCTGTGCTGCCACATTCGAGTCCAGGAATGCCAGAACCCCATCTAGTCGAAGTTCCTCACCCATCCCACCCAACACCCCTAACAAGCATTCAAACCTCAACCATAACATAATAGGATAATGTGCACCCACGAAATCTCGTCAAGGGAAAAGAGAATTTCTCAGGGGATTGAAAAGCAGGATTCTACACCGGTAAGCAACGTCAGGACATCAGCCCAACAACATAGCCACTAAATGCCACATATCAACAATGGCGTCAGTCGCCCCTCAGGATCCCATGAACTTGCTACCACCCTAGTGAGAAGGCCAAGAAACCAATACACCCACTTGCCGATGGACTGTTTTGCAATCAATGATGACACCCAAATAGACAAGAGTCCATAAATGGCATGATCTCAACAAATATGGGCACGACAAAGATCGAGGCTTAGACAAGATCTGAAAATAGAATTGTCAGAATTCTACAAGACAATATTAAGTGGACCTTGAGAGAGTAAGCCCAGAGTCTCCCTGAAAGATCGATAGCCGGAACAGAGAGCATACAAACACGTATCAGTCTCGGAAAACCAGCAAGTCCATCAGAAATAATGGATGCCACCACCATTGTTCGCACCACCCCGATCATAGAGGGAGTCCACAAAACAGTCACAAAGGAGTCATCACCCCAACCCAGGCATCACCATCTGTGCGAGGGGGAGCGTCAGTCCAACAGGAGAAAGACCACCCGAACAAAAAAAAAAAAAAAAA
>APFE030199105.1:0-11691 GCA_000404065.3 Pinus taeda
AAACATCAAGAGCATTCACACATTAACACAGTATGTATCCCGGGGAAAGCATCTCGCTAAAAACCCCAACTATTTGGATATTAATGATTGAGTCATGTAACATTACAAAGTACAATGCTTATCACAAGCAATCCAGTACCAGCTCCACCTGTTACACACAATACAGCTCAGATCTGAATCAATCACTGGCTCAGATCTCTTCCGCTGCTTGCCTGCCTCCTTGCTCAATACCTGCACAAGAACTGATGATAATACCAAGGCATCCCCGTCTTTCCTTGGCTAAATCACGTATTTCCAAGCTAAAATGTGGGCAAACTCATTGGCATACTCAATCCATTGATTGTGCAAGATCTGATGCACAACTATAGTCACAACTGATAGCAATCTGATTATCTAACACCTGTCCCTGCTGAACTGAACATGCACTGACATGCAACTGAGTTAACTGATGTATTCATTAGTTGTATTATGAGTTAATAACTTGTGAATTAAATTAATAACTAATTCACCCAACTCATCTCTAGTCTATTTGCCAGTTAGACTAAATACAACCAGTTTAACAAAGCTAAACTGAACACAACTCCATCAACTGCACCTCCAGTCCACTAAACTCAACTCACTTGAGTTTTAACTGAAGTCCTGCATGCAAATATTAGTCATCCCATAGGTAACCACGTATTTCCTTATGGGATATGCATGTACCACATCCGTAGCTCATCCTGAAGTGCTCCAAGAGAATAAGACAAAGTTTATAGTCTAAATATTATTATGAGCTAATAATATTTGACTGTTCTATATTTAGACTGAGCAGTCACTCCGCTGTGGTGTCACTTCGCTGTGGTCTAAAAATAGAAGTCCATATATTTTTTCCAACTTGATCAATCATCCATAAACAACAACCTGCAATCCATAGACATGATCCATATGTCAAAAAATAGACATAGTCTAAAAATAGACTTGCGCCAAAAATAGCCTACGGGCCCACTTAGTGAAGGCGACTCTTTTCACTAAGCTCCATCATCTTGTTGCAATCTCAACAGAAAGGTGCCCTCAAACCACAAAACAAGGGACCAAGAAAAGTTAGGGCTACCCAAGACAACCCGCTGAAGCTACAAGCAAAGAACAACACCACGAAGATGAAGAAGGACATGGGAAAATGGTGTGAGTTCCATAAGAGCTCCACTCACAATATAAGTGAGTGTCGAGCCAAGTAGTCACTAGTGGCTGAGTTGAAGGCTTCCAAATCAGATGCAAGTTTCGACTTTGAATCAGAACTCGATAAGGGGACTGACAAAGGGAAGCAGATCATTGATGTGGAGCCCAGTGCCATCGTGGTCACCACAAAGATCCAGAAAATTGAGCCTAAAGATCCAGAGGAGGGGAAACGCCTCTTCCACTCATAAATGTGGGTGAAGGGTTCTCCGTTGTAGTTCATTGTCGATAGTAGGAGCCAAAAGAACCTCGTTTCAGCATAAGTCATGAAGTGGTTGGGCCTAAAGACCACATCACATCCACAAATGTACACCATTAGGTGGCTTCACCAAGGACGAGATCTTCGCATCAGCCAACAGTGCCGCCTTCCCTACATCATCAAGCCCTTCACGGATGAGGTATGTGTGACGTTTCTACTCTTGAAGCTTTTGATGCATTGTTAGGACAACCATACTTGTGGAAGTGACATGTTGTATATGAGTCTAGACCTCGCTTTGTGATTATTATTTTGGCTAATAAGTTGTACAGGATACCGAAGGTAGCCCTACTTACCGCCATCCCTTTGATCACTGCAAAGAAATGTAGTAAGATCATTTCCTAGACCAGGAAATTTGTTTTACTTATAATTCGCCCCCAAGGAAAGAAGAAGGTTGTGGCCACGGCTTCCAAGTAGGGCTCCTCTACACAGCAACAACAAATGGACAAGGTCGTGGATGAGTATAGGGATATTTTCACCTCACCCACAGGGGTACCTCTGCACTGTCAAGTCAAGCACTCCATCGATCTGACCTCGGGCGCGCTGTTGCCCAATGGACCGATCTATCGATGCTCTATTATGGAGAATGATGAGACCAAGAGGCTTATTTAGGAAATACTATAGAAAGGGCACATCATGCCAAGCTCATCGCCCTGTGGGAGCCCCATTGCATTGGTATAGAAGAAGGATAGGACCTGGAGGCTCTGTATTGACTATCGGGCGTTGAAAAAGATCACTGTACGGAATAGGTACCCAATCCCACAGATTGATGACCTTTTGGACCAGCTCAAGTGGGCAAAATATTTTAGTAAGATTGACTTGAAGTTAGGTTATCACCAGGTGCCTATCGAACTCTCTGATGTGTGGAAGACTACCTTCAAATCCAAGAAGGGCCTTTTCGAATGGTTGGTCATGTCGTTCGGATTGACGAACGCCCCTACAACCTTCATGAAACTGATGGATGACATCTTGTGGCCCTTCACTAATGCATTCATGGTGGTGTATTTAGATGATATCTTGATCTTCAGCCAGATTTGGGAAGAGCACCTCCACCATATCCGACAGGGCCTTCAAACACTTCGATAACACAAGATGTGTGCTAACTTGGAGAAATAAACCTTTGGCCAGAACCAGGTTCAATATCTAGGGTACATCATTGATGAGTAGGGTGTACATGTGGACCCATCCAAGATACAAGTCATTTAGGATTGGTCTGCCCCAACCACTCTACCAAAGCTCCACATCTTTTTGGGTCTTGCCAATTTCTACCGCAGGTTCGTGTTGGGGTTCTCTTATATCACTTGGCCTTTAAGGTCAAGTCACCAAGGGTGGAGTGAAAGCAAAGTTCTTTGGTTCAGAAACCCAACAATGAGCGTTCTACGAGTTGAAGAATTGCCTCTGTTCTGCACCAGTTCTCACACTACCAGACCTGGAACAACCATTTGAGATTGAGACAGATGCCACCAACTATGCTATTGGTGTGGTTCTTTCTCAACATGGGCATCCAGTGGCCTACCACAGTGAGACACTTTCAAACATAGTCCGAAAGTACCCCATTTATGATAAAGAAATGTATTTAATTATGTAGGCTCGCCGTCAATGGAAGCATTGCATTCTAGGGAAGGAAACAATCATCCACAGACCACCGACCTCTGCAGTTCATACATACACAAGAGAAGTTGTAGAATGATCGCCATAAAAAATGGTCCACCTATCTACAAAAATTCCATTTGAACATTAGATATAACAAGGGAAGCACCAATAATGTCATTGATTTCCTCCGCCGACCACCGATCATGGCGCTAATCACTGTTCTTGTGGGCATGCGACATCGGGGTGGCTGCATATTTACAAGAGAAATCCAAAATTGGGCAGCATGTACTAGACACTCCTGGAAGGGAAGAAATTTCCAAATTTTCCCCTTTAGGATGCACTGTTATGCTACTTGGGACACATATGTGTTCTTCAAGTGAGCGTGCCAATATTATTTGGGAGGTACACTATAGTAGGGTCGCTAGACATTTCAGAGTAGAGAAAACAATTGTAGTATTGAAGAAGTATTTTTATTGGCCGAAACTTTTTGAAGATGTTGGGAAGTACATTAGATCCTTCACCGCCTGCGCCATTTCCAAACCAACCATTAAGAAGCAAGGCCTGTATACTCCTCTACCTACTCCTAGTCGGCCTTGGGAATCTATCTCCATGGATTATATGTCGAGCCTTCCTTCTACTAAGCACGACAATGATTATTTTTTCGTGGTCGTCGACAGATTCTCTAAGATGGCCATCATGGTGGCCTGCAAGAAGAGTATCACAGCGGAGGCCACTGTTAATCTCTTCTTTGAGCGAGTGTGGGAAAACTTTGGGATCCCTCAGTCCATTATCTCAGATTGGGACAAAAGATTCCTAAGTGCATTTTGGTTAAGTCTCTGGTCGATGCTGGATACAAAACTTACTAAGTCCACGACTTTCCATCCCTAAACTGATGGCCAAATAGAGGTTGTCAACAGGATAATCGTACACATTCTGCACGTGTACAATTGAAGAATCTATGCAAATGGGATGAAAGTCTCCCCTATGTCTAACAAAACTATAATAGAGCTCTCCACATCTCACCAGGCCACAACTCATTTCAGGTAGGGTTGGGATTTCAGCCATTATGCCCCATTGATGTGGGCATACCATTTGCAGCCACCCAGGTAGATTCGAGTCACGTGCAGTCCGAAGTTGAAAGGGCTAAAAGCTTCATTGAGCGCATTCAACACATTTTCCAATAGGTCCATGATATATTAGACAAAGACAATGCTAAGTACAAACAACGCCATGATCAACATCGAGTGCTGCACAAGTTCCAGGTGGGCAACAAAGTTTGGCTTCATTTGTAGAAGGAGCGCCTTGCTGGACCCCATCACAAGCTTTGCCCACTCTAATATGGGCCATACACCATCACCAAGGTCGTAAGTGACAATGCCTTTGAGCTCAACATACCATCGTTCCTTGGTTTTCACCTAGTGTTCAATGTAGATAATCTTCAGGCATACTTTCCACCATTATTGGACACATCTGACATTGCTGAACAACTCACACCAACAGAGCTCAACCCAGACTGCATGGAACAAGGCACAACTGATAAGGTCATGGACACATAGATCAATAACACTCGAAAACAGAGGATACAACTATATCGAGTTGTCAAAGCAAGCCAACTCCTTCACTAGGGCAAGTGGTTCACTAGCGACCGAGTTCAACATAAATTTCCTCACCTCATGGAGGCTCTGCATGCAATGGGGACCATTTCTTCCTAAGGGGGGATAAATGATCCAGGTGGATATTGGTGGCCACCCGTCTATTCCACCTAGACCCCCTAGTTAGCTTCGTCTGTTTCCTTAATTGTAGCACAATTTACTATTTTTGGTAGTTTTTTCAGGTCCTGAACTTTCAAAACCATTTTGAGGCCCTAAACAACATTTCTTTGGCAAAATAATAGTTAATGATTTCTAAGGAAATTATGTCAACATCAGTAGTCCTCAAATATATCTTTCCAACGAGGTATCATACATGTAAAATGGAGATAATATGACCAAGTTATGACCTTGGGAAGTTGCCTACCCAACTAATCCCAACGAGGCCCATAAAATCTTGGTGTTACATCTCCTCGGGTTAGGGTTTTGGTTGTTTAGGGTTTTCTCTTATTGTTCAATAATAAAAATTCCATTGAGCCTCATTGTAACTCAGTTCAGAGGCATCTAGCTGACACATCTCTTCTTAGAGATAAGTTACCATTGCCCGAGCTATCTTATTTCCATTATGTTTTAAAGAAAAGTTCAGTATTTTTCTATTAATGAAATGAATTTTTTTCTGCTGCATCTCTATGTTTATGATTATATTTTAAAGTTGTTGCATTCCTGTTTAAGTTCGGATCATCCACAAGTTGGATTTCCTGATGAAACACTTGCTTCCTCTCTAGATTAGTGAATGCTCTGATGAGGAATCTATCAAATAATCTTGAGGATCTTTCATATCCCCATCTGGTAGATGTTTCCTTTTTGACTTGATGTATGATGGGCCTTGCCCTGGATGACTTCATCCTTTCCTTCAATATCCAATGAGGTTCCCAAGAGCTATATCATTCATGTTTGATTTCCATGGATGTTGTTCCTTCTGCCCTTCATGATTCCCATGGTGATGTTATGAGCTCTTGTTTCTAATGCTTCCATGATGCTACGATGCATCTTATTATTCATCATGGTCATATAACAAAATATTTAGGAGCTTATGATAAGTCCCTTTTGTGAGAGACACCATCTCATTCATAGTAGAGATTTGTTGCTCCCTCTTTCCTTGGCCTTTTTCTTCAACTTCCTCCATATTTTCGGTGATATGAGCTTTCTTTCCATAACATTGAATATTAGCTATACTATTCTATCTTGTTTGAGGACCAAACTTCCCTTTCCTTTCTGCAAATGTTTGAGTCCTTTAACCTTCGATACTTTTCCCTCAACTTGTATTTTTTTGAATGGGTTAACTTTAGTGCATTTAAGAACAATGATGATTATCTTCTTATCATCTCTCCCAGATTTCCCATTTCAGATCTTATAAAGATATCCCTTCATTCTTTGATACCTTCAATTTTGTGTGGATCAGGTCTTAGTGATATGACCTTCTTTACTGCATTTTCAAAGAATATATCTTGTAGTATTTCATATATCTCTTTGATGTTTCCTCTTCTACATAAGGATGAGATGACCTTTGACTAATTTCATAAGAATCCTATGAGTCCCTTGATCCTTTTCCATTCATTCAAACAATTCTTGACCTTCAGAGACTTTTCCATAGATATCAACGACTTCTCTTTCGGGGACTATATCTATCCTCCTTTCTGATATAAGGAATTGATGACCTATCCAACCTATAGATCTCCTTGCAACCATGAAGTCATTTTACCAAATAAATTAATGAATGAAAGATACTTACTTGACAAAGAGAGATGAACTCTTCTACTCAATCAATGATTGAAGAATATGTATTAGAGCTTCCTCTTGGATGATCTTCTCTCAAATGAAAAAGCCTTTCTCTAATAGAAAAGATTACTCCTTTTGATGAGGATGATTTTATGCTTCCTTGGAAGATCTTCGTCTAGGGAAAGGAGACGATCATTGCTTGTTTTATGACCTTGAAGATGATGACAATGCTTTCATTATTCTTTTCCTTCTTTTGTAGTGTAGATCAGAACTGCTAATAGGGTTTCGACTTTCTTCAAGATGATGTGATCATTGTTTTGAAGGTCCTTCGAGCTACGTTGCTGCGTAGACAACTTGATGAGGGCCTTGGTGGAATTTTGATGATGACTATGGAAGCAAAAGCTCTTGCTATTGTAGAATGCTTCTTTGATCTAGGGTTTGATCCTTCAATGTAGATCTTGATCCTTTTCTTTGATAATCTTCAACTCGCTTTGATGCCCTTCTTGAAACTTGAAACTTGATCCTTGAATGTCTCTTTGCTGCCCTTCCTTTAAGTTCAACACCTTAGCTCTAAAACCATGTTGAAGAATCTAGGGCAATTAGGTTAAAAAAATTCTTCTTGCCATGATAACTACTTGTGAGGTACTTTTAACTTTTCTTATTAGCACAATCTTCTCTTGTCATTATTAGAGTGTGTTTTCTTACTTCATCAAATACTTAGCAAAGCAAAAGAGACAAGAACACAAGATGTTGGCTTTTTGCCAGGGCCAAAATCTCTCACTCTTTGAGGGGAAAAACCACATAAATTCTTCTTATAGAGATTTCAATTGATAAATACCAAGGCCATGACCCTTGACCTATTTAGCTGCTCCAAAACCAAGACACCAATCCTCTTCTTCGTCATTGCTGAGATCATCATCACTACTATTGAAGTCATCATTGCTGCAACATCGAGGCCTTTACTATTGTACTGTTGAGATCATTGCTGTTGCATCATTGCTACACCGAGATCATTGCTGCACCACCAAGATTTTCAACAAGATCGTGACCTTGTAACTATGTCTTTATCAAGATCATGATCGAGACCATGATTATGACTATGCTGAGATCATGACTACGTCTAGAATGTATGTCGAGGCAGTGTGTCACTGCGGGATGATTGAGATCCTTCTCATGACAAGTATGTCAAGACTATAAGCAGATAGGTCCGAGCCTCACTATGGAATCAATGAGATCCTCTTCATCACATATATGCCAAGACTGCAAGGAGATAGGTTTAAGCCCTTTTCTATGGCATCCAAGTGATCTGATAATCACCCTATGAGTGACCTCAGTTGAAGATTTATTAAACAAAAGGTATTACAGACTCATGTGCTGGTGTGTGTTCTGTGTTATTGAAACAATAGATCGATCAGATTGCCAATACACAGACATTTAAATGGAAAGACAACAGAGAAATATAGTAAGCAACACAAAGACACAAACAATTTTTAATAAGGAGTTCACCCTATTCTCCAGGGCTACTCTCCGGTCCAGCTTCGATGGTGCCCTGGTTTTATTGTGTATTACAACAAAGAATTTACAATGCAGGGACTCAATATGAGTTCTCTTGACAAAAGATTTTGCTTAGCAGGGTGGTTATTGGATTCCCCAAGCCACTCAGAGTTCACAAATTTTTTTTCTTCCTACCAGCTCTATGACCTTTGGTCTACAGTGGAAAGAGCCAATTGTGGTGCTCAATCCAGACAGATTCCTCTATGGGAAGGCTTGAATCTTCAAGCTCTCTGGTGCTTGATGCTGCCTATGGTCAGCTCAGCCCTTTGTCTCTTCTGCTCGGCTTTACTGCTCTCTGTGTTCAGTCCTCCTTTCAGGTTTCACTGTTCAGTGTCTCTCTCGGTCGCTTGGATTCTTCTCCAAATCCTCCTCTCCCTTTCAACTGTCTCTGTTCATGGCTTTAACC
This sequence comes from Pinus taeda, assembly GCA_000404065.3. NCBI lineage: Eukaryota > Viridiplantae > Streptophyta > Pinopsida > Pinales > Pinaceae > Pinus > Pinus taeda. Next base: position 8,390 of record APFE030199105.1, read on the forward strand.
AGTCGATCATATGCCTGTTCGATTCCTCTCCCGCCTGCAACAATTCTCCTCCTACAGCTGTGATTGGAGTTCCCTGTTCGGCGTCAGCATGAACGCTCAGGGCGTGCCACGTGTTTCCATTTAACTGGTGCCAACATGCTTCGTCGGCTCGTTCCTTCGGTTATGTCACGAATATGCTCTTTCTCCACTGTGGCGGTCAACGGATTCCAAATCCCTTTTAAATCGCAGCTTATTTCCCTGTCGATTTTGCTTCTTTCCATCGGGCGCAATCTCAACCATCCGATTTGGGCTCCTCCAGATCTAATGTCATACACACGTCGAGTGCGGTTGACTTGCTCGACTGTTAACGCGCGATCATGGCATTTTTTCTCTCACCTCCGCTGCCACGCGTCGATCGCTGATTGTGATTGCTACGTTTTCTCCAAAACCTCTTATTGTTCAAGGGCGTCCCGATCAAACCACTGATTTCCAGGCCATGGGTCACACCATCGTACATTGGCACTTTTTACCTTTTTCCACCCGCGATCCTCTGGCTCCCAATGTGACCGAGTGCTTAAGGCCCCCCCATTTCGGCCCTGTTTGCTTAGCAATGTGTGATTAGCGCATCAAAATCACCTCCTTTTCTTGATCCGGGGCTGCCAGGGGCTGTTTTGGTCTCCTGCGCAGTCTCCATGGGCCTCGGTCAGCACGCTTTGATCAAGGTCCTCGTTGTTTCGCGCCGGCTGCCATGGCCACTGGTTCAGGGGGTTTTTGATGCTGTTTTGGATGTCATTAAGGACTTGTTTAACTCGATTCAGTCAAAGTTCTTGACAGTCTTTTGTGGATCCGATTTGGATCACGACCTCCTTACTGAAAAAGCTTTTGGACCACCAAAAGTTGGTTTTCTTCAAGCATCGACTAAGTGAGGAAACTGCTGTCTCACTTGTCCAATCTCAATCCACTTCGCACTGCTCGGCTTTGAACCTTTAAGCCAAATCCTGAGGTATTCCACCTGTCCACTGCGCGTCGTCCTCACCTTCCTGTCCAACACTGTGTCTTCCTGCAACTCATTAAGATATTCAGGTAGCAGGTCATCAACAAAAGGTAATTGACTATGCTCTTCAGGGTCCTCAATCATTGAGGGCTCAAACAACCTCAAGCAGTTTGCATTCATTACTGAGTAGATGTGCATGTATGCTGGCAGATCAAGGCGGAAGGCATTTTCACCAATTTTCTCAAGTATACTGAAGGGTCAATACCTGATAGGTTTTAGCTTTTTACCTTCACCTTGCATTTTGTCCTTGCTGATATACAGCTAGACTTGGTCTGCAACTTGAAAACTATGCTCCATCCGATGCTTATCATGCCTAGCCTTGTACTTGGCCTGGCTCTTTTCCAGCTGTTCGTCAACTGCCTGGTGGATCTCCTGGATCTATTCAATGAACCTAGTTGCCTTGTCCACATCACTGTGTTTGTCAACCATGGTATCTTTACCAAAGACAAAATCCAAAGGAGACCTTGGTATGAAACCAAAACAGGTCTCAAAAGGAGATCTCTGTGTAGAAGAGTGTTTGGCTCTATTGTAAGCATGCTGCACATAGCACAAGTGCTCATCCCAAAGCTTAGGATGTTTGCCGCAATATCCTCTCAGTAACTGAATCAATGTCCTGTTAACTACTTCTGTCTGGCCATCTGTTTGTGGATGAAAAGTTGTGCTTTTCTTCAACTTGGTGTCCATTAGTTCCCACAGACTAGATCAAAACTTTTCCACATATCGGGTGTCTCGATCAGGTATAATAGAAGTGGGTAGTCCAAAATCAACCCATACATGTTTAAAGAATAATTTTGCAGTTTGTTCAGCTGTAATTTGTTTACTACAGAGTATTAAAATACACATTTTTCTAAACCTATCCACAACAACATATAGATAATCATGACCTTTCCTAGATTTAGGCAGTCCTCCAACAAAATCCATGGAAATGCTTTCCCAAGGGTGAGAATGAACTGGCAAGGGAGTGTACAAGCCTAGTTTTCTATTGCTGGGCTTGCTTTTAGCACACATGCTACACCACTTCACATATCTAGAAATGGTCTCACTCATTTTCAGCCAACAGCAGAACCTTTGCAACTGTGCAATCGTTTACTTACCCCAAAGTGACCTGATATCAGAGAAGTGTGTGCTTCTCTAATTATCTTTGCTCTCTCAGTTTGTGGAATGTAGAGTTTCCCACAATGATATAAGAGTCAGTCCTTCACATGATAGTCCAATTCTTCCTCCCTTTTGCCTTGACTCAAAGTTGCATATACATCTTTAAAGTCCATATCCTGAGCATATTGTTCTATGTAGCTTTCATGAAGCACAGAATTATGCTTAAGTATGGTAGATGCATTTATAATGGGTCTAGATAACATGTATGCAACCTTGTTATGTATGCCCTTTTTATATCTGATGACTAAATGAAACTGTTGTAGAAAACCCATCCATCTGTAATGTCTTGATTGCTGCAATTTAGTTTGGGAGTGTAGATATTGAAGTGGCCGATGATCAATATGTATTACTGTTTCTTTGCCCATTAAATAATGTTTCCACTTTTTCACACTCTGAACTAATGCATACAATTTTTTATCATATGTAGGATAGTTAACTACTGCATTATTAAAAAACTCAGAATGATAACATATGGGTTTACCGTGCTGTATCAACGCTGCTCCCATGGCATAGTCACTGACATCAGTTTGGATCTCAAATGGTCTTTTTAGATCTGGCAGTGCTAGTATAGGTGTTGTACTAATATTTTCTTTCAAGGTGTCAAAGGCTTTCTGCTGTTTGCCTCCCCACTGAAACACCTTGTTCAATCATGTCAAAGCATGTAAGGGAGCTGCAATTGAGGTAAAATTTGAAGTAAACTTCCTCCAATACTGTGCTGCTCCTAAGAAGCTTCTCATTTCTATAGCAGACTTGGGTTTAGGCCAGTTTATGATGACTGCCACTTTAGAGGGATCTATTTTCAATTCACCTCCCCCTACTATATGACCCAAATGATTTAGAGAGGTTTTGCCAAATTCACATTTGGAGAGTTTAACATAAAGTTTTTCTCTCTTCAAAACATCTAATGTCTGTTTAACATGATTTAAATGTTCTTCCCACGTTTTACTAAAAATCAGAATGTCATCCAGATACACAATAACAAAAATCATCAAGAAAAGGTATGAGTACATCATTCATTAATCTCATGAAAGTAGCAAGGGCATTGGTCAAGCCAAAAGGCATAACCAACCATTCATACAATCCCTGCTTTGTTTTGAAAGCAGTCTTCCATGCA
>APFE030199108.1:9488-29562 GCA_000404065.3 Pinus taeda
AAAATTTCAATAATAAAGAAAATTTTAATGTAGATTATAAATAAAATATTTCAATAATCAAGTTGAGTAAAAGGTTTTAACATGGAACACATATAGAGAGATTGAGAGAATTCTTATCCCATTAATAGTTGCTTTCCAATTCAACATATGAGGGATATTTGTAATTCTTTTAATGCCTAATATGGATTTGATATGTAATATTTTAGAAAATATTAAAATAAAAATAATTAAATGTAGGCATATAAGGAAAAAAAATATGAGAGGCATGTTTTAACATTTTAATGTGAAAACATGAAATATAAATAAAATATTTCAATGTCAACTACATATATATTATACCAGTCTAGATCCATCTGAACTTTGAATCTACCAAGTGCCGAGAGGGATTAAATCTCTTTTCACGCTAAAAGATGTTTGCATCTCAAGAGATTTGATCTCTCTCGACGCTTGGTAAAACTAGATTTAATATGTGCAACATCCACATGTAAGATCCACATTTTTTTATAATTATTGAATACTACATATATGTTGCATATATTTTATCGTGATATGGGTCATTAATTGATTGTCTCATTATATCTCTCTTTAGAAATAAGGTTATACATATATACATATATTACTTGTGATTCGTTTTTGACCTTAGTATAAGAGGGCTCCCTATGTTAGAGTGCCAATCTTATGTGTACATGTAATGCGCTTAGCATTTATTGATTTGGTCTCAATTACTACCCTTAAATATAACATTAGGTGAATATATGGTTTAACATTTCATAGTTGCAATAACATTGGATTTGTTTCAGGCATGGAACTATATGATCGTGAAACCTTGGCATGAATTTAATATTGCACTTTGTTAGAGTTCGCCTTTGTAACTTACCAAGTTATTAGATGGAGGTAATTAACCCTTCATGTTCTAACACTTGGTCGATCCTTATACCTATTGAATGAAATGCCTACTCGATCTGGAGGGTTCTTGTAAATACATGGCTAGTACCTACTGCGATGCAGTGGCTATGATTTGGACCCTAGATTGCTAGGGCTTGAGATTTGACAGTCCAGAGAGATTAGGGTTAATTATGGGGTGTAACCACCCCCTCCCTAGCTACACTCGCATCTCTGCGCAATTGGTGGAGCTCCCTCCCGACATCTCGAACCCTAGTCACCGATTTCACAGGATTGCTTTGTTTTCAAAACTATGGCGATGATTGGTTGATCCAAATTTAAACATGAACGCAACAAATCATAGATATAACCATAAATACAAAGATGTAGTAGAAATAACACTTCATTTCATTAATATCAAATACGGAAATATGCTTACAAACAAAATGGAAATCAGACTAGCTCGGGCGATGGTAGCTTATCTCTGAGAAGAGATGTGGTAGCTACATGCTTCCAAACTGTGTTACAATGAGGCTCAAAGACCTATTTATTATTGAGAAATAATGGAAAACCCTAAACATCCAAAAACCTAACCTTAGGAGATGAAGCATCAAAATCGTGGGCCCCGTTTGGGTAAATTTGTACATCAACTTTATGGGGTCGTAACTTTGGAATATGATCTCTGCTTGGTTATCATAATACCTCGTTTCGAAGATCTCGAAGAGAAGGTTGAAAAAAAAAACGGCAAGCCGATTTGGGACATTTCTAGTCTCTCTATTTTCCCTAAAAATGTCGTTTAGAGCCTCAAAACGACTCTAGAAGTTCAAGACCCAAAAAACTGCCAAAAATAGTAAATTGTGCTACAATTAAGGAAATTGAAAAACTGAAAGGGACAATGTTGGGGGTCTAAGTGGAATAGGAAGGTGGCCACCAATATCCACCTTGATCATTCCTTCCCCCTTAGGAAGCAATGGTCCCCATTGCATTGAGTTCCTCCATGAGATGAGGAAACTTCTGTTAAACTTGGTCCCTGGTGAACCACTTGCCCTGGTGAAGGAGTTGGCCTGCTTTGACAACTCGATATAGTTGGATCATTTGCTGTTACGTGTTCTTGATCTGCGTGTCCAACATTGACCAGAGACTAGACCAAAATGTACTGAGGAACCTATTGTTCCGATCTGAGATGATAAATTGTGGGATCCCAAAGTGTACCCACACTCGTTCAAAGAAGAGTTTAGCAGTGGCTTCCACTCTGATATTCTTCTTGTAGGCCGCCATAGTGGCCATCTTCAAGAATTTTTCGATGACTACAAAAACACAGTGGTTGCCATGCTTAGTAGAAGGAAGGCCCGACATGTAATCCATGGAGATGGATTCCCAAGGTCGACCAGGGGTAGGCAGCGGAGTATAAATGGCCTTGCTTCTTGATGGTTGGTTTGGTAATGGTGCAGGCAGTGCAAGATCTGATGTACTTCTTGACATCCTGTCAAAGATTCGACCAATAGAAATACTTCTGCAGTACTATAGTGTGCTTCCCAAATCATCTTGGTACGCTCTCTTGAAGGAACACAAAGGTGTCCTAGGTGGCATAATAGGGCATCCTGGAGGTGAAAATCTGAAACTTGCTGACCCTCCAAGATCATCTAGTATGTGTGACTGAATTCTAGATCGCTTTGGTAGAGAAGTGGCCAATTAGAAGTCTCGTACCCGCAAGAGTTGAGCACAGTGGTTAACGCCATGATCGGTGGTCGGCTGAAGCAATCTGCAACATTATTGGTGCTACCCTTCTTATACTTGATATTCAAATGGAATTGTTGCAGGTATGTGGACCACTTCTGATGGCAATCATTCTGCAACTTCCCTTGCATCTGTATGAACTGCAGGGGCCGATGGTCTGTGTGGATGACCGTTTCCTTTCCCAAAATGTAATGCTTCCATTGTCGCATGCCTGCACAATGGAATACATCTCTTTGTCATAAGTGGGATACTTACGGACTATGTCTGAAAGTGTCTCACTGTGATATGCCACTGGATGCCCCTATTGAGTAAGGATTGCCCCAATAACATAGTTAGAGGCATCTGTCTCGATCTAAAATGGATGTTGCAAGTCTTGTAATGTGAGCACTGGTGCAGAGCAGAGGTGATGTTTCAACTCTATGAATACCTTTTGTTGAGATATAGACCAAAAGAATTTTGCTTTCGCTCCTCCCTTGGTGACTTAAGTCAAGGGCCAAGTGATATGAGAGAATCCCAACACGAACCTACGGTAGAAATTGGTAAGACCCAGAAAGTTGCGGAGCTCTGTCAAAGTGGTTGGAGCTGGCCAATCCCAGATGACTTGGATCTTGGTTAGATCCACATGCACCCCCGTTCATCAATAATGTATCCTAGATACTGAACTTGGGTCATGCCAAAAGTGTATTTCTCCAAATTGGCACATAGCTTGTGTTGCCGCAGTGGTTGGAGAACCTATCGAATGTGGTGGAGGTGTTATTCCCAACTCTGGCTGAAGATCAAGATGTCATCCAAGTATACCACTACAAACGAGTTGGTGAATGGCCGCAAGATGTCGTCCATCAGCCTCATGAAGGTTGCAAGAGCATTCGTCAACCCAAAAGGCATAACCAACCATTTGAAAAGGCCCTCCTTGTCTTTGAAGGTAGTCTTCCACACATCAGAGGGTTTGATTGGTACCTGCTGATATCTTGATTTCAAGTTGATCTTGCTGAAATATTTTTCCCCTTTCAGTTGGTCCAGAAGGTCATCAATCTGTGGGATCGGGTACCTATTCCGGATAGTGATCTTGTTTAGTGCCCGATATTCAATACAAAGTCTCCAAGTCCCATCCTTCTTCTATACCAACATGATCGAGCTCCCACGAGGCGATGAACTCAGCCGGATGTGATCTTTCTGCAGTAGCTCCTCAATTTGCCTCTTGATTTTGTCGTTCTCTAGAATGGAGCACCAATAGATTGGTCCATTGGGCAACGACGCACTTGGGGTCAAATCGATGGAGTGCTTGACCTAATAGTGCAGAGGCACCCCTGTAGGGGAGGTGAAAATGTCCTCGTACTCCTCCACAACCTTGTCCATCTGTTGTTGTCGTGTAGAGGAGCCTTGTCTAGAGCTCGTGGCCACCATCTTATTCTTTCCCTAAGGGTGTATCATCAGGAAAACAAATTTCCTGGTTTGGGAAATGAGCTTACTGCATTGTTTTGCAGTAACCAAAGAGATGGCTTTAGGTAGTGCTACCTCCAATATCTTATACAACTTATTTCCCAAAGTAACAATAACAACATGAGGCCTTGACTCATACACATCATGTTGTTCCATAAGTATGGTTGACCTAATAATACATCACAAACATCAAGGGGAGCAACGTCACATAATACCTCATCTGTGAAGGTCTTGATGATGTATGGAAGATGACATTGCTGGCTCACACGAAGTTCCTGTCCTTGGTGAAGCCACCTGATGGTGTATGGTTGTGGATGTGTTGTGGTCGGTAAGCCCAACCGCTTCATGACCTCTACCGAAATGAGGTTCTTTTGGTTCCCGCTGTCAACAATGAATTGTAGCAGGGAACCCTTTACCCACATCTAGGAGTGGAAGAGGTGCTCCTCCTCCTCTGGATCTTTGGGTTCCTCCTTTTAGATCTTTGTGTTGGAAACGGTGGTGTTGGGCTCTGCATCTATAATTTGCTTCCCTTTGTCATTCCCCTTGTCGGGTTCTAACTCGGAGTCAGAACATGCATCTGATTCCAAAGCCTTTAGCTCGACCTCCAGCGACTGCTTGGCCTGATACTCACTTGTGTTGTGAGTGGAGCTCTTATGGAACTCACACTACTTTCCCGTGTCCTTCTTCGGCTTCACGGTGTTGTTCTTTGCTTGCAGCTTTGGCAGGTTGTCCTTAGATGCCCCCACCTTGGCTTTGTCCTTTGTTTTGTAGTTTGGGGGTATCTTTCCCTTGCATCGGATTCACAGATCCAAAGTCTCGCTTCTTCTATTCAAACTTTTGCTCGATCTTGATGGCATATTGGTATGCCGAGCGAGGAGATGTTTAGGAACTCCATCTCGTCCTGGATGTACCTGTGTAGGCAATCGCGGTACGTGAGAACCAAATGGTTCTCATAATCATTGATACCCAACTTCATGTGAAGGGTATGAAAAACATTGGTAAACTTCGGTACATCTTGGTCCCTTCCCTGTCGCAACATTGTCCACTTTATGTATTTATCCTCATAGCTCCCAACAGGGTAGTACTGCTCCTTGATGGCATCCCGGAACGAGTTCCAAGTGGGTGCGGCTGAAAACAATGAGTTCGTACTTTCATCCTTTTACTCACAGTAGGTTTCCCACCAATCCTTGACGTGGGGGGCTGCTTTAAGAAGTGCAAAAGTGATTTTTTCCGGGTTGGAAAAATCATGAATAGAAAAATATCCTTCTAGAAGATTTAACCATTTATCTACAACGTCTGCATCTATGGGAATGTCAAAGTTAACTTGTACCCTTTTTAAAGGGTGTGGCGCTTCCAGAGTAGCTTCTAGAAGTAGATGCGTCGCCCTTGGGTAGTCGCTAAAGGATCTGGACAAAGTTGTCCATCATTGCATTCCTCTATTGCTCGAGGGCTTCTTTGAGCAAGATTTTGATAGGATCTCCTGCCCCCTCATCTTTCTTTTCATCTGCCATGGGAGTCCATCGGGTTTTGCAAGGCCGGTCTTGCAAAGGTTCGACCAGTTCAAGCCCTAACTCCTTATATCCCTAACTTGTTGGGGACATGAAAAGAAAAACAAAGAAAGAGTAGACTGCTCTGATACAACTAATCCGAATTTAAACAGGAACGCAACAAATTACAGATATAACCATAAACAAAATGGTGCAGTAGAAATAACACTTCATTTCATTAATATCAAACACTGAAATATGCTTACAAACATAATGGAAATCGGAGTAGCTCAGGTGATAGTAGCTTATCTCTGAGAAGAGATGTGGTGGCTACATGCCTCCGAATTGTGTTACAATGAGGCTTAAAAGCCTATTTATTATTGAGAAACAATGGAAAACCCTAAACATCCAAAACCCTAACCCTAGGAGATGAAGCGTCAAAACCGTGAGCCCCGTTTGGGTAAATTGGTACATCAACTTCCCGTGGTCATAACTTTGGCATGCGATCTCCATTTGGCTATCATAATACCGCGTTTCGAAGATCTTGAAGAAAAGGCCAAAAACAAATTAAAAAGTTGATTGGAGATGTTTTCAGTCTCTTCGTTTTCCCTAAAATGCTGTTTAGGGCCTCAAAACAGCTATGGAAGTTCAAGACCCAAAAAACTGCCAAAAGTAGTAAATTGTGCTACAATGAAGGAAACCGAAAAATTGAAAGAGACAATGTTGGGGGTCCAAGTGGAATAGGCAAGTGGCCACCAATATCCACCTGGATCACTAGTAAGGTAATAAACCATGGATTTCATTTTAGTCCTTTGTATTGTGTTCGAAATATCAGGGTTTATTACTAATTTCATCCTTCACCATAGGTTTAGAAGCTAAGCTACCACTATGTGATTGTTCCCTCAGGCCCTAACATGGATAAGGAAAAACCTCCTCCATTCCTTCAAGATTTGAGACTTATGGGAGTTGTTGCAGAATTTCTTTAGCAACAAGTTATTGCCAAGAGTTTAAGGTAATGCAATCTCGTTTTTTGGTAAATTACAATTGTGATTCAAATTTATTTCTTGCTTTACAATTTATTATGCCATTAGCCCTAATAGGGTTGCTTTAATTGCAGGTTGACGTGCTTAAGAGTTAGCGGCCATACATGTATATTTAGGGTTCATTTTTTTTAATCTGGGTGTTCTTGAATCCTCACTTAAATGTGTTTTCTGGCCGATACATTTAATGTGATAGTCATGTTTGTTTTATACAACGCTCCTCTGCTTAGTTTTCAACATTTGGAATTTTATGATCAAATTCAGGTTCCTCCTTCCCAAATCCTTCCTATAATGTTCCTTGTTGATTTGGAAGTAGGGTCCAACCTAAATTTTCTTCTAGTACCCGGTCCATACGAGATTTTCTGTTAATTGAATAGTGATTACATTTTTTTTTTATTTGGTCATACGACCCTGTCCCCTTCTGGACATTATGACTATAATGTGTAGTTGGGGTTCGGGGTGCTTAGCATCGAGGAATAGTTTAGTATTTAAAAATTGATTTGTAGAGAACCATTCTTGTACTTTTGAGTCTAAAAGAAATTGTTTTCATCATACAATATTCTTGTTGATATACGTAAAGTTACTATTTAAGGGTTATTTACTATCAAATTTTCTTTGTACAGAGGATATTGCTCTTTCCAATTTTAAAAAATAACTACATTTAGTATGTGCTCAAAACTATGTGAAAATAATCTTGTTATCTATTCCTTTGCATAGTAGAACTGCTTAAGGTTTCACGAAACCCTTTCTTTATTTTTCTGTTGTCAAAATGATATTTGATCATTTTCTTGGTACAGCCAATACTGCTCATAATACTTTTCAGAATAGTTGGTGTTATCATTTGTTAATACTTGAATGGCTTGACCAATTGTTGTTAACAGTTTCCTTTTTCATAAGGTTAATTATTATTATAGAACTTATCCTGGACCTAAGACTGCCTATTAGGCTACTAGAAACCGGCTTGGCTTCTGTGGCTAACCTAGGTCCCAATGATTATTTTTGTTTAATTCTTATGCATGTAGAGTTTTAATACTAGTGATTCACATATTTTGATGCTTAATTTCATTGTGTAGTATGTTCCCTTTATATATATGTATTTATCCAGTTATATGTCGATAACTCTAATAGTTGGGTGTACCAAAAATCGTCCTTTGTTAATTTTCTTTGTTGTTATTCCCACTACCAACAACCAAGAGGCAAGCAGAATCCAACTTTTAACTTCTTTCAACTAGGAGAACTAAATTTTTTCTATAGTGTGCATACTATATGGATATTTATATAAAGACTTCCACTATAACATTTAAACATCTTTTCTACAAATCCTTTTCACACGGAGCCATTATTAGAAGCTTATCAGACCTTTATCCAAGTCTTCACACTATCGTTCTCCTTCACTTATTTTACAAAGAGTTATCATAAAACCTTACATCATCCATTACTACAAATACACATTTCAATTACTTCTGTCATTCACAACAACAATTTTATTGTGAGAGAATCATTAATAACATAAAAAAAAATTTGTTAAGGTTGAAGTTGTGAGGGAATTCACAAGGGAGAAAGGTTACTCCTCCCAACCAATGAGAACAACAATCACGTCCTGTTCTCCCCCCCAACTAGTTTGTCACTCCCATAATAGTTGCTTGACAGTGACCTAACAAGGTCCATTCAAAGGCATCAACATTGTACAAGTCCAGCCAAAGAACTCATAGACTCACAAGTCTGTATTAGGGTTTCCACTGGCCACCAACCAATTCAAGAATACCCTAATTGGAAACTTCCTCCATTCCCTCAACAACATCGTGTTCAATGGATTAGTCTTCTTTCTCTGTCCCTCTTATTTGCTTCAGGTGCTCTCTCATATCTCTCTCCTCCCCTTCTTTCCCAACTAGGATGATTGATCTCTAGGGAAGTAACTGTCCTCTAACTGTCTGGTGAGTGAAATTTTTTTCATTTAGTGTCTTTTCCCTATGAATTCCAAGACTTGTCATAACTCCTTTTATAAAAAAAAAATAAACTTTAAGCATTAAAATTTTCCACTAGCCTTTCCTCATAGCCCATGATTTACCAAGTCTTTGTAGTAAAAGTAAATTAAATGTTTACTTTTCATTGAGAGGTGTTACATCTCCCCCCCCCCAAGTGAATGATCTTCCTTAGTGTTTCCTGGCTTTCAAAATAGGTTGGAATATGACCCGCAAATAAAATATTTGTCCTTGTCTACCCAAGTAACCTCTCCCGGTTGAAGTGCTTCTTGAGCTGGGTAACTGCTTGCTTCTGTACCATAATTTTTTCTCTAATCGAGAATGCACAAAGGTTCAACCTGGATTACACCATCAGATTTGACCTACATTCACAATCGTTATGGTCATTAGTTTCCATTAATCATTATTTAAGAACGTATACATATTGTTTCGATCTTAATTACAAATGCTATCAATCATTATTCATATACCCAACAAAGGTCATCAACATGTATCACAAACCAACAAGGGCGAATAATTTGCACTCAATACGAGTTAGCAACATCATTGTAGACTCATCAATAATGGGAAATAAATCATTTTTACTTACCACATGGTTATGCCAAATGACAAGGACCCCACCATGTAGTCCCACTATACATTTCAGACCACCAACCCTCTAATCATCAAAATGATAAATCATTGTTACTTGTGCATACTGTCTTAGCTCCTACTAAAGACATCCACACAATACTTCTAAAAGTACTCAAGGAGCACCTAGCTCTATAATCATCCAAATGACCATTAATTACATCAAGTGAAAATTGTCTTAGCCCATATTAAAGACATTCGCAGGATTAGTAATACAATAAAGGAACTTACACTTACAATAATTCCTTTCCGAGCACTAAGCTCCTTTCTTGTCAATATGGATATAAAATATTTACACAATTGTCTAGAAAAATTGTTTTTAACACATCACTTATCTGATTAGTTAATTTGGTCTGCTATGAGAACCACAGTGGCAAAATAATGCTCTTCCCAACCAATGGGAACTAGTTTCCACAACCATATTGAGTCATTTTCACATCCAGACAATTCTCTGACAAAGACCATATTATGTCTAATACAAGATTCCCCTTGGCAGCGTCCTATCTATTCCTTTGACAATGTCTTGTTTGTGAGGAATTTAGAGCTCAACATCTCACTCTTTGGGCCTCTTCCAACAAGCTCCAAAATGAAGAGAGTTGCCTCAAGATTTTTCCCCTCTCACCCTCTCGGTCAACCCTTTTCCCTTAGTGAGATAATTTATCTCTAGGGAGAGGAAATCCGAGTAGGAAACTGCCATCAAGCCATCCAAGTAGGCAACTACCATCAACCCAAGGCCTCCTGGCCTTTCACAAATGTCCATAATTGTCTACCATGTGAAAATATCTTTAAAAACTTTTTCCATTGTAATTTACATAACTAATCATATGCATATTATCATTAAAGAAAAGAAACTTATGTGTACATCATGGATTCATACTTGGGCCCTCAGTATAGATTTTGCTATAGATTCACATCTCATGTAATGTACTAAAACAAAAGACAAGAAACTACTCTACTCTTTAAACAACAGAAACCAATTGATCGATGAAAACAATAATTGACAAGAGGAAGATAATCAAAGACACATAACACAATTGTTTCTCTGGGGAAAGCCACTGCTCTAAACCCCGACTATCTATTCCATTAATCAGAAATCTGAGTGATAATATAAAGCTTGTTCTCACAAGAACAATTCTGCACAAGTATGATCAACTCTCTACCTCACAAGCCCTCACTGACCAACACTTATCCAATTTATTCTCCCCGCTAAGCCCCTATTTCCTTGTACTATTCTTGTGAGGAATAGACCATATTTAATTGGGAATTCTTTCTTCCATAACTGCGCAATCCAAAACTAGGTCCTCTTCTGTTTGAATGTTTCCCTTCCTATGTTAACATGCATAGGTAATGTTTCTACCAATAGGCTACCATCATTTCTATCATTAGTTTTTAAAATTTCTTATGTCGCGTTTCCTTAGTTATTCAACCAACCACCTGCCTATTTCTAATCACACTTTTTCTAATTATATCCATTGACAATCCTTTCATCCACATTAGGACAACAGACTCCTCAGAATATTCAATATACACATTCATTATCATGTTTATGTTATCAAGCATATTTCCTATGTTGTTCTTTTCCAATTTATGTTATCCTCCAAAACATTAAAAAGAAAGCATCAAACCAGAGATGACCAGGTTAAAAAATTTCTCTTGTAGATTATGGTTGTATCATTTGGCCTTAACTTATGTATATAATTTCCTATAATCCTACTAAATTTCCCAAGGGACATTGCTTGCATATATTCATGTTCATCTCATTGCACCAACAACCATTCAATTAATCAAAATTCTCTTGTCATCTTGATTCTAATCAAACTTAATCTTTCAAATTGTGAGGTAGTCATAAAATAAACCAATTAGTGAATCATTACATGATTTGGTATTACAAGTTTGTAACTCACACCGTCTTGAGTCCCTCCCCATGTCCATAAGATACAGGAGGTTCAAAATTTGTCAGCATTGCTTTTCTATATTTTAGGGGTCATTGTCTAAATAAATTATGTATTTTTGAAATTAATTATAATCTTTCTCTCTATATACTTACTAAATTTGGTGTGTGTATGTGTGTGTGTGTGCGCGAGTATATATATGTATTCTGAATATCGACAACACTATTCTAAGGTGCTTCTATGTTTATTTAGTACCTAACTTAGATACTATTATCATGTCACTTTCAACTTGAAATCTAATGTGCCACTCACCTCGCTATTCAAAGACTAAATTCTTTCCATCACAAGTTACTATGATAGCTTATCACAACTAATTACCTTCCTTTAGCTGATTTTTAAACAAGAAATAGTTCTCATTAGTTTAACTTTGGCAAACCTCCATGCTGACGGTTTGCACCAATTGTTCCACTATCGCATCAAATTTTTAGTGACTCCCTTGATGGAAAGACTTTCAGGGAGGTAGGTTCATTATTTATAACATTCCCAGCAGTCCTAAAATTCAAGCTTATTCGTACCAGTTGGATATTACTAGATTGGACTTGTTTATATCCAAATTAAAAATTACTGATATGTAGTTTTTTTTTATTATAATATTTACTATTACCTTGGAAGTACCATGTTGTGTACTCCATATAATGTATATCATTAACACTATAAATATTCCTCATTTCACTTACCAATGCTTGATTGATAAAAATGTAGTCTAACCCTTTCTGCCAATCACTCAATATGGCCCCCAATTGATTCTTATTT
This sequence comes from Pinus taeda, assembly GCA_000404065.3. NCBI lineage: Eukaryota > Viridiplantae > Streptophyta > Pinopsida > Pinales > Pinaceae > Pinus > Pinus taeda. Next base: position 21,392 of record APFE030199108.1, read on the forward strand.
ATACATTATTTGGTAATTATAAATGTTTTGTATCTCCATTCAATATTTACAACGATTATCTTTAAATATACCCAGTTGGCCTCCTTGGGAATACCAATACACCACACATTTGCTTCATGTAATATAGGGTCCTTCACCCCCTTTTATTCCCTTTTCTATTTCCTATATACATGTTATTATGTGTATATTCTCATTTTTTATTACAACATAAAATTTATTTATCATTGTGAATGTTTCACAATGTTGTTGCAGCTTCCATCCAAGATTTAAAATTTTTATTTTATCCGCAATGACTTCCTTCATTCCTTCTTTCTACAAGGTTCTCGGTTAACATCAAGTAATTACTTTCCAAGATATCTGATGTTACAACTAAATGTTACTTCATATCAATAGTACCTTAACCCCTCTTTGATACATGTCTCATTTCTTGATGAAATCTTTATGAATATTATTCTTATAAATTATGTATTGAAATAAAATTTTGTGCAAATTAACAAATGGTCTCACAATTATCATCAAGAAATTATCATACGAATAATCCTATCGTTTCAAGTTGATTTTACCTGCAACATCCCCACCTTCCTTTTCAAACATATCTATAGTATAGGAAATGTCACTTTACTAGTTTACTCTTGTACAAATCTTCTAATTTGTTTGTGTAATATGCTTCCTCATTGTCCCAGATCATGAACTTCTCTCACTATACAACAATGACGAGATATAATTTGCTTGATTACCATGTTTATTAAATAAATCTTCCAAACAATCGTTTATTCTCATAGGCACCCAATATATCAATTCTTGTAGGTAAGGGTGGCCTCAACAATAAGTCGATTAGTATTTTCATAACTTACCTCACATAATGGAGCACAATTTTTCACTTCTTTTGTTTTGGCTTGATATCATAGAAATTTATTTGGTTTATTTTTAATTTCCATCTCTTAATTAGTGATTTTTGTCCTCCATTTTGCATTGTTTTAAAATTACATGGTGGATATGGTCTAGGGTTCTTCACTTAACTGCGTCCACATTTTCAAAATTTATTTTAAGGATGTAGAACCTAATTCTACAGATAGGGTTACCATATTTCCAATTCTCCTTTTCTGTGAAACATAACACAAATTTTCTATTATTTTCCCTTAAACAGACCACAATGTTGAATCCTTTGGCTCTAATACCACTCGTGACATCCACATGTAAGATCCATAATTTGTTTTTACTTGCAAACATTTAGTTTGATTGAATACTACTAATGTGTTGCATATATGTTATCGTGATATAGGTTATTAATTGATTTCCTCATTATATTTCTCTTTAGAAATAAGGTTATACATATACACACATATCATTTGTGATTCATTTTTGACCTCAGTATGAGTAGGTTCCTTATGTTATAGTGCCAATATTACCTGTACATGTAACGTGCCTAACATTTATTGATCCTACCTCAATTACTACCCTTAAATATAACATTAGGCAAATATATGGTTTAGTGTTTCCTCGTTGCAATAACATTGGATTTGTTTCGTGGATGGAACTATATGATCACAAAACCTTGGCATGAATATAATATCACACTTTGTTAGAGTTTTCCTTTGTAACTTACCAAGTTATTAAATGGAGGTAATCAACCCTCCATGTTCTAACACTTGGCCGGTCCTTATGCCTATTGAATAATGCACCTACTCGATCTAGAGGATTCCTACAAATATGTGACTAGTACTTACCATAATGTGATGGTTATGATATGGACCCTAGATTGCTAGGGCTTGAGATCTAATGGTCCAGAGAGATTAAGATTAGTTATGGGGTGTAACCACCCCCCCTCTGGCGCACTCACATCCCATTCACATCTTTGCGCAACCAATGGAGCTCCATCCCAACGTCTTGAACCATAGTTGCTAGTTTCACAGGATTGCTTCATTTTCAAAAGTATGGCAATTACTGGTAAGGTAATAAAATATGGATTTCATTTTAGTCCTTTATATTCGAAATATCAAGGTTTATTAATACTTTTTCACCCTTTACTGCAGGTTCAGAAGATAGGCTACCGCTATGTGGTTTTTCCCTTGGGCCTTGACACGGATGACGGAAAACCCTCCTCCATTCCTTAAAGATTTAAGACTTATGGGACTTGTTGCAGAAGTTCTTTAGCAATAGGTTCTCGCTTGGAGTTTAAGGTCATGTAATCTTGTTTTTGAGTAAATTACAACTATGAATCAACTTTATTTATTTCTTTATAGTTTATTATGCCATTAAACCTAATAGGGTTGCTTCAATTTGAAGTTGGCGTGCTCGGGAGTTAGCGACCATACAAGTTTTTGTTTTGTTTTGCTTTGTTTTGTTTTATTTTCTTTGTTTTTTATTTTTTTTGTTTTTCGTTTTTGTTTTTGTTTTTGTTTTTGTTTTGTTTTGTTTTGTTTTTTTGTTTTGTTTTGTTTTGTTTTGTTTTTTGTTTTTGTTTGTTTGTTTGTTTGTTTTTGTTTTGTTTTGTTTTGTTTTTTGTTTTTCTTTTTGTTTTGTTTTTTGTTTTGTTTTGTTTTTTTGTTTTGTTTTTCGGGTGTTCTTGAATCCTTACTTAAATGTGTTTTCTAACTGATACATTTCATGTCATGGTCAGGTTTTTTTAATATAATGTTCCTCTGCTTAGTTTTCCTCCTTCCTAGGTTCTTCCTATAACACTATTTTTTGTTGATTTGGAAATAGGATCCAACCTAAATTTTCGTTTGGTACCCTTTTCAGATGAGCTTTTCTATTAATTTAATAGTGATTATATTTTATTTTATTTGACTGTATTGCCCTATCCCCTTCTGGACATTATGATTATAATGTTTAGTTGGGGTTCGGGGTGCTTACAGCCGAGGAACAATTTATTATTTAAAATTTGATTTGTAGAGAACTATTCTTGTACTTCTGAGTCTAAAATATTTTCTTTTTGTTATACAACATTTCTACCGATATATGTAAGGTTACTATTACTATCCAATTTTCTTCGTATAGAGGATACTACTCTTTCCAATTTTAAGAAATAATTACATTTAGCACGGTCTTAATACTATGTGAAAACAATATTGTTATTTATTTTTTTGCATAGTAGAACCGCTTAGGGTTTCAACGAAACCCTTTCTTTATTTTACTATTGTCAAATCGATATTTGATAATGTTCTTGTTACAGTCAATACTACTCATAATACCTTTCAGAATAGTTGGTGTTATTATTTGTTAATGCTTGCATGGCTCAACCAATTGTTGTCAACAATTTCCTTTGTTATAAGGTTAATAATTATTATAAAACTTATCATGGAATCAAGATTTCCTATTAGTCCGCTAGAAACCGGCTTGGCCTCTATGGCTAACCTAGATCCCAATCATTACTTCTGTTTAATTCTTATGCATGGAGATTTTTATTACTGTTAATTGACATATTTTGATGCTTAATTTCGATGTGTAGTTTGATCCCTTTATATATGTATTTAGCAAGTTATATGTTGGTAACCCTAACATTCGTGTCTACCAAACATTGTCCTCCATTAATTTTCTTTATTGTTATTCCTACTGCTAGCAACCAAGAGGCAAGCTAATCCAATTTTGTTTGGAATTTTCTAACACCTATGGAACACTTAGGTATATTTATATACTTGTATAGAAATATGGATTGTTTCCCACTTTTGACTTCTTTCTACTAGGAGAACTAACTATTTTCTATAGTGTGCATACCATATGGATACTTATATAAAGACTTCCACTGTAACATTTAAACATCTTTTCCATTAATCCTTTTCACATAGAGCCATTAGTAGAAGACTCTTCACACCATATTTCTATTTCACTTATTTATAGAGAGTTATCATAAAACCTTACATCAATCAAGGTTGCAAATACATATTTTACATACTATTATTATTCACAACAACAATTTTATTCTGAGAGAATCATTAATAATATAAAATACTTATCTTTTAAGGTTGAAGATGTTAGGGAATTCACAAGGGATAAAGGTCACTCCTCCCAACCAATGAGAATGACAATCACATCAAATTCTCCCCCGAGCTAGTTTGTCACTCCTAGAACAATTTTTTGACAGTGACCTAACAGGTATGTTCAAAGGCATCCTAACAAGGTATGTTCAAAGGTATCAAGACTATACAAGTCTAACCAAAGAACTCACAAACTCACAAGTCTGTTTTAGGGTTTCCACTAGTCACCAACCAGCTCAAGAATACCCTAACTCACAACTTCCTACTTTCCCTTAACAAAGTCTTGTTCAACGGATTAATCTTCTTTCTATCTCCCTCTTAATTGCCTCTCTAGGGAAGGAAGTAACTATCCTCTAATTGTCTCGTGAGTGAAACTTTTCCATTTAGTGTCTTTCCCCATGAGTTCCAAGACTTGTCATAACCATTTTTATACCAAATTAAAATAAACTTTAAACATTAAAGTTTTTCACTAGGCTTTCCACATACCCATGATTTACCAAGTCTTTGTAGTAAAAGTAAATTAAATATTTACTTTTCACTGAGGTGTGTTACAAGATGGATCTAGGACGGTATAGTATATATGTAGTTGACATTGAAATATTTTTATTTAAACCTCATATTAATTTTTTTTGTTTTTTTTGTTTTAAATATCGCATGTAAACTAAATGTAGAAAGAATTACACATCATATAATATCAATAATTCTATTTCCAATCATCTCTATAGTAAGTAGTGAAGAAACTACATTTCTTCCTTGTACTAAAAAGTAAATTATTATTTTTAATCATCTCCATATTAAGTACTGATCAAACTAAAAGGTAGTTTTTTTAAACTTTCAGTTACTCTATATCTCCATATAAAGTTATGTAAAATTAAGGTGAAGATAGAAGTATTTTAATTATGACAGACATTAAATTCTTTTGTAATTACTATTTTTAATTCGTTATTTAAAGTATTATTCTACTATTTTTAAATGTAACGTTATGTGAAAACATATCTCTCATACTAGGTTGTAGAGCGTCTCTCGACACAATTAAATTAAATTAATATTTTAAAATACATAACAATATATTCCTATAAAAAATATTGTTAGATGAATGCATATGTAAAATGTTTTTAAAGAAGTGAATTTGACACATTATATGAGCAAATTAACGTGCTAATTACTTTTATTTTGATGCAAAATAATTTAGTAGTAGTAGTTAGTACAAGGTACACACTTTTATTTTATTTTTCCAATAGCTTGGGAATAAGCTCTTATACCAATTTGTCACATACTCCTATGAAATTTATCCTAACCACACTTTCAAAAACTTGATTTTCATCTCTTATACATTTGTCAAACACTTTGCATGTAAAGCTTTCTTTAAATACTTTGTATACCACAAATTAAGTATTTTTTCTTGTAGACATTTTGTTAAACATTTTGTATGAAATCAAATAAGAAACATTGCTCTAACTCCATTTGTAATATACTAACTAAACTATACCACTCAATCAGGCAAATTTTGGTTTATGTATTTGAGTTATTTTATCAAATAGATTGTATGCAAATTGTAATAAAGCACCTTTAACACATTTCTTCAAATGATTTGATTGAAAATATGCAAAGATCAACTACAACAGTACTATAATACGACAATTATAACATACAAGGATATTATCCCCATCCACAAAGCAACATTTTCATTGGGGCATTTCATCAAACAGTTTGTATGCAATGAATCATTAAACCATTTAGGCATTTATTCAAATGCTTTGCAAGCAAACTAATATAACAAATTCCTCATTGAATATCTCCTCAATTATAACAATCCAAGTTCTAAAAATTGAAACAAATGATTAGTAGGAGTTCCCCTCAGAATGGTCCAAGTTTCACCCTTTAGAACCTCATAGATGAAAATTTATAGCATAAATTCCAACATGGCATGTTGGATGCATGATTTTAGGAGCATCCAGGAAGCTTAAGTTCCTATAATCATATATCCTAAAATATCATGACCTAAGATATGAAAGTTGTACCTGATTAATGGGATTTACCCTCACTATGGTCCAAGTTTTAACTTTTGTAACCTCCCTAAAGAAAAGTTATAGAAAAAGTGCCAACATCCCCTATTTGATGCATGATTTTAGGAGTATCCAAGAAGTTTGAATTCCTCTGATCATATCTACTAAAATATTGTGATCCAAGATATTAAAGTTGGATCAAATGATTAGCATGATTTCCCCTCACTATGGTCCAAGTTTCAGCTTATGGAATCCCCCAAAAGAAAAGCTATAGTAGAAATGCTAACATGCTCTGTTTGATGCACGGTTTTAGGAGCATATGGAAGCTCGACTTCCTCTAATCATATCTCCTAAAATATTGTGATCAGAGATCTGAAAGTTGTACTAGATGATCAAAATGATTTCCCCTCACTATGGTCCAATTTTCTACTTCTGGAACCTAGTAGAAGAAACGTTATAGTAGAAATTCCAACATGAACTATTTAAAAATGCATTTAGGAAGCCCAACTTTTTCTGATTATAATTTCTAAAATTTTCTGTGATCAAATATTTGAAAATTGTACCATAGTATTAATAGGATTTTCCCTCAATATGGTCCAAGTCTTAACTTTTTAAACCTTCTAGAGGAAATTTTATAATATAAATGTAAACATGACCTATCTAAAGAATAATTTGGGAAGCCTATCTTCCTTAACCACTGTTGTTACAAAATTTAATACATATAAAAAGTTACAGCCAAATAGTATAAGAGATACAACCATAATAAATTTGTTGAAGGGTAAATGCATACACATATAAACTTTCTAAAAAGACAATTAAATAATCATACATGTCATGTTATGCAACCAACTCACAAAATAGAAGAAGAGATAGATCAACGACTTCAAAATTAGCCTCTTCAAGGGGGCAATCTCATTTACATTACATAAATGAACAATTCTTGGATGATTCAAATGACAAAACCTCCTTTCTATATATAAGAGTCTAAGGGGTCACATTATAATTAGAGTCGACATAACAATAATAATGTAAGGGCACAACACTAACAATAGTGGGATTCTATGGGGCACAATAATAACAATATGGGGACAACATGGACACAACAATAACAATAAGGGCTACAATGAAAATAATAATGGGGGAATACACTAGTATTATAGGGAACTAGCATGGCCCTCTCCTTTAAAAAAGTGTTGTCCTCAATGCCTGAGTAGTTATGTATGCTTCTGTATCAAATTCTCATCCTCCCATGTGGAATCTTCAACGGGTAAGTTCTTCCACTTGATGAGATACTATGAAATTGATCGATTTCGTAGCAATCAAGTTCTTGTTTCTGACTGCTTCAGGTTCCACTATGATTTTTCCTTCCTCGTCAAGTTATGGAAATATTGTTTGAAATGGGAGCTTGTCACGTATAACCTTCTTCAAGCATGAAACATGGAAAATTGGTTGCACTTAGGAAGATGTAGGAAGCACAAATTTGTATACCATAGTACCAATCTTTTTCAGCAACTTGTACGAACCATAATACTTTGGTGATAATTTATTATCCTTATTAGCTTGCTTGAGGGACATCTGTTTGTATGGTTGTAGTCATAGAAATACCCAGTCACCTAAATAAAAGCTTCTTTCGCTATGATGTTGATGTGCTTGTTGTTTCATTCTATTCTGCGCCAAAGTGAGGTTATCCTTTAAGATTTGAATAACTTGTTGTTGATGATCAATGTGACCTTCCATTGCTTGAACCTTAGAATTTTATCTTAAAGATGATGTGATGAATGGTGGATGATATCCATAAAGTGCCATAAATGGGGTCATTTTTGTGGCAGTATGGAAGGAAGTGTTATACCACCATTCAGCGAGAGGCAACCACTTGACCCATTATGTTTGTTTATTAGTTACAAAGCAACGAAGATATCCTTCCAAACATTTGTTCACTATCTCAGTTTGCCCATCAGATTGAGGATGATAATATGAGCTATGAGTTAACTGAGTACCCAGACAAGAAAATAATTTTGTCCAAAAATTTCTAGTGAAAATGCGATCTTTGTCGCTTACAATAATCTTTGGGTTTCCATGTAGCTTTTGTATTGTTTCCATAAATGCAGTAGCAACTATACTGGCTTTAAATGGATGAGATAATGCACAAAAGTGTGCATACTTGGTAAGTCTATCAACTACCACCATG
>APFE030199110.1:0-14331 GCA_000404065.3 Pinus taeda
TATTTTTATTTATTTACCATACCTTTTGAGTAAGTATAAAAAGTTTTTTTATTTATTTACCATACCTCCACTTTACTTATATTTTTAATTGTTTACACCCTTGCATGTATGTAAGGTGACTTATGGAGTAAATATAAAAAATGTTTTATTTATTACCATACTTTTCATTTATTTATATTTTTATTGATTTACCATACCTCTTTTATAAATATGGTATTTGGCCCATAGGATTCACTTAAATAGAACCTATTCTTGAAAATGGGCGAATGGAAGGTTGTAACTCCTAATTTCAAGGGCTAAATTTACCTTTTTTACCCTCTCCCTTAAAATAAGGTGGGCTATTTGAGGTGATTGTAAAAATGTACTATGATACAAAATGTTTGCCCACTAAAAATTTAAAACCCCTTAATTTCGCCAAAGGGCGAACATTCGCCCCTAAAATTTTCTATGACTAAAGGGTCTCCAAAACTGTGGTGCCAGCTTGGCACATGATCCAATCCGCAAGGAGCCCTTCTTTGGTTTGATGCACAAGTACACGTGTTCCCCAACCTAGAAATCCTTGAACAACCTGCTCTAATCTGCATAACTCTTATACCTATCCTATGATGCCTTCAGATTTTTATTGATAACTTGCATTTCCCGTTCCATGTTCACCAACATGTCTTGTCCAATCAATACCCTGTTAATTGGATCACTCCAATTGTTGGGAGTATTGCAACTCCACCCATACAATGCCTCAAATGGACTCATCTTTGAATATTCCTAATAATCTTTGTTGTAGGCGAACTCTACTAGTGGAAGATACTCTTCCCACTTTCACTGTTGATGCATCACACACATTCTCAACATGTCCTCGAATATCCTATTGACCATCTCTATCTATCCATAGGTGTGTGAATGATAAGTTGTACTAAAGGCCAACTCTATGCCCAAACCTACAAATAACTCCTTCCAAAACTTGGAAGTGAACTTTTCATCCTTGTCTAACACAATCTTCTTTAGAACTCCATCTAATCTAACCACATCTCTAATGAGTACATGTACCACATCGCTAGCTAATAATGTAGACTTCACTAGAATGAAGTGTGAAACCTTTGTCAATTTGTCCAAAACAACCATGATGGAATCATGATGTCTCACTATCCTCGAAAAACCTGTGATAAAGTCCATGGAAATGAAATCCCATTTCCATTCTGGAATCATAATCGACTGTAGCAATTCACTTGGATTCTTACACTCTGCCTTCACACGCTGATAATCGAAACATCTAGCCACGAACTCTGCTACATCCTTCTTCAGGTTCAGTCAAAAATAAAATTTGTTCACTCCAGTCAATGTCCTCTGACAACATGGATGAATTGAATATGTTTTCAAATGAAACTCCCTCAAGATCCCCTTATTGAGCTCACTACTATCTGGCACATATATCTTGTCCCTAAATCTGACCAATCCATTCACTGTAAGGCAATAGTCCACATCGTGTGCAACTGCACCTGTACCTGTACCACCACATGTACCTATACCTGTACTGATCCAAATTTGAATAGGAACGAAAGAAATTACATATATAACCATAAATACTGAGATGCAATAGAAATAACATTTCATTTCATTAATATCAAATACTGAAATATGCTTACAAACAAAATGTAAATAAGACTAGCTCGGGGGATGGTAGCTTATATTTGAGAAGATATGTGGTGGATACATGCCTATGAATTGTGTTACAATGATGCTTGAAGGCCTACTATTATTGAGATACAACAAAAAACCATAAACATAAAAAAACCTAACCCTAGGAGATGAAGCGCCAAAATTAGGGGCCCTGTTTGGGTAAATTGGTACATCAATTTCCCAGGGTCGTAACTTTGGCATACGATATTCGTTTGACATGCACAATGCCTCATTATAAATATATATCCATGGAATACAACTTATTACCGTAAAAAATAGGTCATGGACCTCCATTGGAACTGATTTTCCCAAAAAACTTCGTTTAGGGCCTTAAAACAACCCTGGAAGTTCAGCAATTGAAAAACTGCCAAAAATAATAAATTGTGCTACAATTAAGGAAACTGAAAAAATAAAGAGATAGTGGCGGGGGTCCCAATGGAATAGGTGGGTTTCCACCAACATTTTCCTGGATCATTCCTCCCCCCTTAGGAAGCAATGGTCCCCATTGCGTTGAGTGCCTCCATGAGATAGGGAAACTTTTTTTGAACTTGGTCCTCGATGAGCCACTTGCCTTGGTGCAGGAGTTGGCCAGCTTTGACAACCTGATATAGTTGTATCTTTTGCTGGTGACTGTTCTTAATCTACATGTCCATAATCTGATCAATTGTGGTCTGTTCCATGGATTTTGGGTTTAACTATAATGGTGTAACTTTTTCTGCAATGTTGGGTGTGTCTAGTAATGGTGGGAAGTATGGTCAAAGGTGGTCCACATTGAATGCTGGGTGCAGGCCAAGGAATGGGGGAATGTTGAGCTCAAACGAATTGTCTCCCATAGCCTTGGTAATGGTATAAGGACCACATCAGAGTGGTCTAAGCTTATGATGGGCTCCGGTAAGGCGTTCTTTCTACAAATGCAAACAAACTTTGTCGCCCACCTAAAACTTGTGTGGCACCCGATGTTGATCATGTTGCTTCTTATACTTGGCATTTGACTTCTCCAGGATGTCATGAACCCACTAGAGGATGTGTTGGATGTGTTTGATAAATCTAGTCACTTTATCAACCCCGGACAATACATGTGTGGATTCTATCTGTGTAGTCGCATGAGGCATGGAAACATCAATCAAACACAATGGTTGAAATCCTAGACCCACTTGAAAGGGAATGCAACCAATTGAGTTACAGAGAGCTCTATTATAACTGTGCGACACATACGGAAGACTCTCATCCCAAGTTTGAGAATTCTTGGAGTTGTACATTCAGAGTATGTGCACTATCATCATATTGATGACCTCCGTCTGACCATCAGTCTAGGAATGGAAGGCAGCCAACTTGGTAAGCTTGGTGTCCAATAGTGTATAGAGGCTTGACCAGAATGTGCTCAGGAACCTTCCATCCTGATCTGATATAATGGTTTGTGAGATCCCACAATGTACCCATACTGCTTCAAATAAGAGTTTTCCAGTGTCCTTTGTTGTGATACTATTCTTGCAAGCCGCCAACATAGCCATCTTAGAAAAATATTCCACGACCACAAATACACAGTCATTACCATGCTTGGTAGAAGGGAGGCTAGACATATAGTCCATGGAAATAGATTCCCATGGCTGGTTGGGAGTAGGCAGAGGAGTGTACAAGCCTTACTTCTTGATGGTTGGCTTGTTGATGGTGCAAGCAGTGCAGAATCTGATATATTTCCTAACATCTAGTTAGAGTTGGGCCAATAAAAGTACTTTTGTAGTACAACCACAATTTTCTCCACACCAAAGTGTCCCGCGACCTGACTGTAGTGCACCTCCAAAATCATCTTGGCATGCTTGCTTGAAGGAAGACAAAGGTGGCCCAAGTAGCATAGTAATGGGTCATGGAGGTGGAAATCAAGAACTTTCTTTCCATCTACTAGCATCTGGTATGTGGAGGCAAACTTTGTATCTTTTTTTAATATTTGCGGCCATCCAAGGGGTCTTGTGACCACAAGAGTTGAGAATATATTCAGTTCTGCAACTAGGGGTCGAGTGAGGTAGTCTGCAACATGATTAGTGCTTCCCTTTTTGTATTTAACATTCAAGTGGAATTGTTGCAGATATGTAGACCACTTCTAATGGTGATTGTTCTGCAACTTCCCCTATTTTTGTATAAAATGAAGAGGTCGATGATCAGTGTTAACGACCATCTCCTTCCCCAAAATATAATTCTTCCACTGTCAACAAGTCTTCACAATGGAATACATCTCTTTATCATAGGTGGGGTACTTATGAATTGTATCAGAAAGTGTCTCACTATGATAGGCCACTGGATGCCCGTGCTGGGTGAGGAATGCACCAATAACATAGTCTGAGGCATCTGTCTCGATTTCAAATGGTTGTTGCAGGTTAGAAAATGTGAGTACTGGTTCAGAATAGAGGTGGTGCTTCAACTCAATGAATGCCTTTTTTTGGGATTTAGATGAGGAAAACTTTGCTTTCTCGCCACCCTTATTGGTATCCTGTATAAATTACTACCCAAAGAAATAATAATAGAGTGAGGTCTAGACTCATATACAACATGTTGCTTCCATAAGTATGGTTGTCCTAATAATACATCACAAACTTCCAGAGGAGCAACATCACACAATACATCATCCGTGAAGGGCTTGATGCTCTAGGGAAGGTGACACTGCTGCCTCATACGAATACCTTTCCTTGGTAAAGCCACTCGATGGTGTATGACTTCAGATGTGATGTAGTCAGTAGGCCTAGCTGCTTCATGAACTCTACTGAAATGAGGTTCTTTTGGCTCCCATTGTTGATAATGAACTGCAACAGAGAACCCTTCACCCACATCTGTGAGTGGAATAGGCATTCACACTCTTGTGGATATTCAGGATCAATATTATTGATCTTTGTGGTGGCCAAAGTGGAACTGGGCTTCGCATTAATGGTCTACTTCCCTTTTTCATTCCCATTTTTAGGTTCTGACTCAGAGTCGGAACATGCATCTGACTTGAAAGCCTTCAGCTCGACCACCAGTGACTTATTGTTGTGAGTGGAGCTCTTATGGAACTCACACCACTTTCCCACTTTCACAAAAATTTGCAAAACTCCATTAAAGTGGTCGAGGCTAGCCAATCTCGAATGACTTGGATCTTAGTCAGGTCCACATGCACGCCACGTTCATCTATGATGTAATCTAAGTATTAGACCTGGCTCATGAAAAAGGTGTATTTCTCCATGTTGGCACATAGTTCGTGCTGATGAAGGGTTTTAAGGACCTGTCGAATGTGTTGCAAGTGTTCTTCCCAACTCTTGCTGAAGATGAAGATTTCTTCCAGATAAATCACCAAAAACAAGTTGGTGAAGGGCCACAGGATGTCATCCATTAGCCTCATAAAAGTAGCAGGGGAAATTTTCATCCCGAAGGGCATAACCAACCATTCAAAAAGGCCTTCCTTGGATTTAAAGGCGGTCTTCCATACATATGTGGGATTTATTGGGACCTGGTGATAACTAGACTTAAGATCGATCTTGCTAAAATACTTGGCCCCCTTGAGTTGGTTCAATAGGTCATCAATACGTGGGATTGGATACTTGTTCCTGACAATGATTTTGTTTAATGCATGATAATCAATGCAGAGCCTCCAGGTCCCATCCTTCTTCTGTACAAGTATAATCGAGCTCCAAAAAGGCAAGGAACTTGGTCGGATGTGCCCTTTTTGCAACAACTCTTTGATTTTCTCCTTGATCTCTTCATTTTCCAGAATGGAGTGGAAATATATTTTCCCATTGGGTAGAGGTGCTCTGAGAGTCATATCGATTGAATGATTGACCTGACAATGCAAGGGTACCCCTAAGGGTGAGGAGAGGATGTCCCTATATTCTTCGATGATCATATCCACCTACTTCTATTGCTTGGAGGAACCCTTCCCTGGGGCCATGGATGTGGCTACAACCTTCCCCTGACTTTCAGAGAAAATCAGAAAGAAAACAAATTTCCCAGTCTGGGAGATGACCTTACGACATTGCTTAGCAGAGATCAAAGAGATGGTTGTAGGTGGGGCAACGTCCGGTATCCTGTATAAATTACTACCCAAAGAAATAATAATAGAGCGAGGTCTAGACTCATATACAACATGTTGCTTCCATAAGTATGGTTGTCCTAATAATACATCACAAACTTCCAGAGGAGCAACATCACACAATACGTCATCCGTGAAGGGCTTGATGCTCTAGGGAAGGTGACACTGCTGCCTCATACGAATACCTTTTCCTTGGTAAAGCCACTCGATGGTGTATGACTTCAGATGTGATGTAGTCGGTAGGCCTAGCCGCTTCACGAACTCTACTGAAATGAGGTTCTTTTGGCTCCCATTGTCGACAATGAACTGCAACAGAGAACCCTTCACCCACATCTGTGAGTGGAATAGGCATTCACACTCTTGTGGATATTCAGGCTCAATATTATTGATCTTTGTGGTGGCCAAAGTGGAACTAGGCTTCGCATTAATGGTCTACTTCCCTTTGTCATTCCCATTTTTAGGTTCTGACTCAGAGTCGGAACATGCACCTGACTCGAAAGCCTTCAGATCGACCACCAGTGGCTGCTTGTTGTGAGTGGAGCTCTTATGGAACTCACACCACTTTTCCATGTCCTTTTTTGTATTCGTGGTGTTTTTCTTTGCTTGTGGCTTTGGTGGGTTGTCTTGGGTCACCCTCCATGGCTTTGCCCTTTGTTCTATTGTTTGGGGTCACCTTTCCCTTGCTTCGAATTCTTAGATCAAAAGTCTCACTTTTTTGTTTAAAATTCTGCTCAATATTGACAACGTATCAGTACGTTGTGTTGAGCGATGAGATGTCTAGGAACTCCATCTCATCATGGATGTACCTGTGTAGGTAGTCGCGGTACTTGAGTACAAAATGTTTCTTAGGATCCTTGATACCCAACTTCGTGCGAAGGGTATGAAAAACATTGGTAAACTCCAGCACGTCTTGGTCCCTTCCCTATCGCAACGTGGTCCACTTTAAGTATTTATCCTCATAGCTCCTGATAGGGTAGTATTTCTCGTTGATGGCATCCTGGAATGAATTCCAAGTGGGTGCGGCTGAAAATAGTGAGGGTGTAATTTCATCCTTCTCCTCACAGTAGGTTTCCCACTAGTCCTTGATGTGGGGCGCGACTTTGAGAAGTGCAAAAGTAATCTTTTCTCGGCTGGAAAAATCAAGAAAATAAAAATATCCTTCTAGCATATTTAACCATTTATCTACAACGTCTACATCTATGTGACCCTCAAATACGAGAATGTAAAAGTTAACTTGTACCTTTAAGGGTGTGGCACTTCCAGAGCAGTTGCTCGAAGGAGATATGTCGCCCATGGGTAGTTGTTGAAGGATATGGAAATTTTTTTCCATCATCTCGTCTTTCTTCTCTTTCGACATGGGAGGCTGTCGGGATTTGTGAGGCCGGTCTTGCATAGGTTCGACCAGTTCGAGCCCTAACACCTTATATCTTGACCTTGTAGTTTTTAAGCTCATACAGAAATTGCCTGCATACGAATTCTAAAACATAGAAAATAAACAATGCGAGACCATAACACATAAAACACATATACATAGAGATTTTCCCCTGGATCCCGAAACCAGGACTACCAGCTTGATTTTTCATTATGTTCCTTTCAATGTTACAATACATATTTATACATGCCAAAGCATCCAATACCATGGGCCAAAAACCATCGCATCCAAAACCATGGACCGAAAACCATCGCGTCCAAAACCATGTGCGAAAATCATGCACAAAATCATAGATAGGTTCGCCCAACCTAATATAAGGTCCAAAAACAAAATTTTTAGTGGGGTTACCTACACGCCTCAAACCCACTGTGACCCCCCCTCGCCTACGCAATTGTCGCAACAAAGGGGGGCTCTGCCCCCCTTCTAACCCCCCGTTAACTACGTCGTCTAGTCGTGGAAAGAATATAACACAACCCAACATTCTCCCACTTGTTGTTTTCTTTCCACAGGGGACCATAGGAGAGCTTAGTCATTTATCCATCCCTGCAATGCCCATTGTTTCTTTACACCAAGAGAACTTCTCAGAGCTCACAGATTTTGTCTATGCATATGTAGTATTCTTCAAAGTGTCCACCTTTACCAGTAACACCTTTTTGTCTTCTATCATATCCCTCAGAAGGTGATACTAAACATCAATGTGCTTTGTCTTTGAATGATATGTAGGGTTATTTTCCAAAAAAGTCTATCCTTATAACTCCCTATACTAACCCCATATTTGAACACAATCTCTGCAACCAAACTACCTTCTTGCTTTCATGAGTGGCTGCCATGTATTCTGCCTTTGTAGTTGATAGTGCCACTACAGATTATTTCTTACTCATCCAACTGACTGCACCTCCAGATAGTTTAAACACATACCCACTTGTAGATCTTCTCTGATCCAAATCTCCAACCCAGTCTGCATCAACAAAGCCATGAATATCCAACACTTTGTCCAATCCTGGTCTTACTTAATAGCACAAACCATAATCACTAGTGCTACGCAAATACTTGAAAACCTGCTTCACTACTGTCCAGTGCTCCTTCCTTGGTTTTGACATGAACTTGCTCAATACTCCCACTGCATGTGCAATGTCTGGTCTAGTACAGACCATCGCATACATCAGGCTACTGACTGCACTTGCATATGGAACACAAGACATGTCCTCTTCCTCTTCTTGTGTCTTGGGACACTATTTAGCAGATAACTTTACACCTACAGGAATAGGAACCTTCACCGGTTTACTATCTTGCATATTAAACCTCTGAAATATTGTCTCGATATACTTCCTCTAGTTTAACCAGAGCTTCCTCTTTTTCTGATCTCTTTTAATTTCCATGCCCAAAATATAGTTTGCAACACCAAGATCTTTCAAGTCGAATTTGGAGGACAAATGGGTCTTCAAATCTTGGACAATTTCTTTGTCATTTCCAACCAAAAACATATCATCCACATACAAGACTAGATAAATAACACGGTCACCAATTAATCGAAAATACACACAGTGATCTGCTTTGCTTTTGGTGAAGCCAAGTCCTCGTATAAACGTATAAAATTTTTGATACCACATCCTTGGTGACTGTTTTAACCCATACAGAGACTTCTTTAACTTGCATACTAGTTCTTTCTTACCCTTCACCGCAAAGCCTTCAGGTTGCTTCATGTAGATTTCCTCTTCCAAATTCCCGTGAAGAAATGTTGTCTTCACATCCATCTGTTCTACCTCAAAATCAAAAGCAGCAACAACAGATAAAAGTAATCTAATAGAAGTTACCTTGGCAACAATAGAAAAAATATCACCAAAATCAATTCCCAGCACCTGGGAATAACATTTTGCTACCAACTGAGCTTTGTATTTCTCCACCTTTCCTTTTGCATTTGTCTTCTTCTTGAACACCCATTTGCTGCCAATCAGTTTCCTTCCAGCTGGCAACTCCACCAGATCCCAAGCCTCATTTTTGTGCAAAGGTGCCATTTCATCAACCATGGCCTCTTTCTAGAGTTTTCCATCCTCTAAATCTACTGCTTCCTTCACAATTATGGGATCATCATCAGTAATAGATAAATCAAAATTTGAACAGAAAGTAGATGGACTATAACTTTCTGGCTGCCTTCTTTCTTGAACTTATCTTCTCACACCTGGAGTTTGTGGCTCTTCATCTTCTGATTCCTCCTCCACTGTAGAGTCTAATTCTTCCTCCTTTAGCTCAAACTCTATCTTCTTAGGTTCCTTTGGTTGTAGTTCATGTTTAATAACATATTTCACCTCTCTGAACACCACATCTTGGTTGTACACAACCTTCCTTGTTAATGGGTTCCAAAGCTTATAACACTTTAAACCATCTTTATACTCAATAAAGATGCACTTTTCAGATTTACTATCCAACTTGGTTCGTTTCTCCTTTGGAGCATGTACATATGCATCACATCCAAATACCCTCAGATGTGAAAGAGAGGGTTTCTTACCAGTCTATACCTCTTGTAGAGTATTATCCTCCAACACTAATGAAGGTGATCTATTGACTAGGTAACATGTTGTCTCCACCGCCTCTGCCCAAAATTCTTGTCCTAACTCGGCACCACTGAGCATGCTTCTTGCCCTTTTCATCAACGTCTTGTTCATTCTTTTTGCAACTCCATTTGGCTGAGGTGTATATGGAGTAGTCTTCTATCGTGCTATACCAAAATTCTTACAGAATTCTTCAAATTCCTTACTACAAAACTCTCCACCGTTATCTGTCCTGAGAACTTCTATCTTCTTCTCTATCTCATTTTCCACTAGACCCTTAAATTATTTAAACTTGTCAAAGACTTCATATTTCTTCTTAAGGAAGTATATCCATGTATTCCTTGAGAAATCATCTATAAATTATACATAATACATAGACTTACCTAGTGATGGAACCTTCAAAGTTCCAAACACATCATTGTGCACAAACTCTAATATTTGTTCCGCCCTCTTACCACCAGAGGGGAAACTCACCTGATTTTTCTTTCCATATATACAATTTTCATAGAAATCAAAATCCAGAGAGCTATTACTCATACCTTCTACCATACCTTTACCATGAAGTATTCGAAGGCCCTTCTCTCCAATATGTCCAAGCCTTTGATGCCACAACATGGTCTTCTCTCTAGAGACCACTAGATTTTCTGCTCCACTTTCACGAACCACAGAACTAGTGCACCCATCAACAACAGTGCTACCTTGTAGCTTGTACAAAGTTCAAATTCAAACTCCCCGCATCAATACCAGTGCCCCCCGAACCATCTTGTAGGTATCCTTATCGAACACTATTTTTACACCTGCTTCATTCAACTTTCTTATAGAAATCATATTTCTGGCCAATATAGGAATATGCAAAACAATCGGAAGTGTTCTTACCCTTCCACCTTGCAACTTCAACTTTACTTTTCTGCAACCAATGATTCTAGCCTTCCTATCATCCCCTAAGAAGACATCACCACCATCGTATTTCTCATACTCGCAGAACCACTCTCTATGGGAGTGAAGTGAAAGGATGCACCTGAGTCAATCAACCATGCCTCATGATCTACATGTGTACTTGAAGAAGCCAAGTATACATCCCCACCTTCATCTGAGGTGGTTTTTCCCTTTGTAGAAGGAGCATCATCAGATCCCTTTCCTTTGTCAGAAGCTTTAGATTTACAGTACCGTTTGTAGTGCCCTTCCTTTCCACATTTCCAGCACACCACCTTTACAGGTTTTCCTAGAGATTTAGGTCTCCCTCTAGATTTAGATCTCCCACTCGATGATTAATCTTTGTTTCTGTTCTGGGACCATCCTCGTACAGACAAGGCATCACCGTTTTGGCTCTCCATATTTTTCCGTTTCATCTCCTCCGTCAGCAAGGATGAGACTATTTCATCAAACTACAAGGTAATGCCATTGCTACCTATTACAATAACTAGACTATCCCACGAATTTGGTAGAGAACACAACAAACTGATGCACTTATCTTCATCTGAAATTTTGATATCAATAGATGCTAATTGACTTACTACAGTATTAAATGCATTCAAATGCTCTATCATCGAGTCTCCATCTCTCATCCTCAGGTTATACAACTTTTTCTGCAGGAACAGTTTAATCACTAGAGACTTAGATTGGTACAAAGTCCCTAACTTGTCCCATAAAGCCTTTGTTGTAGCTTCCCCTGATACATTCAACAATACTGAATATGAGACACATAATTGTATTATGCTCTTTACCTTTCGATCCAACTTATTCCCTTCTTCATCAGACACTCCCGTTGGTTTAGTACCCGAATCTACCATGATCCACTGATCTTTATCCACCAACAGATCCTCCATATTGAGTTTCCACAACTCAAAACTCTGACCATTAAATTTCTTGATCTCTATCTTTCCATTTCTCGCCATCTTCTTTCACTACCAGAATCGATCTCGTAGATCTCCCACTGAACAGGGTCTACCACAGGCCCAAGCGAAACCCCTTAGCAATAAAGGCATCCCCTTGAAGCCAAAACAGCTATGATACCAAAAATTCTAAATATTTTGCTAGTAATCCAAACAAGGGTGACTTGGAGCTTCGACGATGAACCCTAACAGCCTTGCCACCACCTCCCTTCCTTTGGCTGCCGTCTGGTCTCTGCTCAGCCCTGTCGATGATGGTCTCACACGCTTAAGTCTTGAAATGCTGGTTTCCTCCTTCAATGTTGAACTGCATGTCTTCCAATCTCTTCTGAAAGCCCCCCTCTCACTTTTATGTTCCGCTCAGGACTTTGGGACCACCAGATCACGGCCCTCTGCTGCTGCATCTTGCACCCGTCGCCCCCTTCAGATTGCAGACGAATCGGTTAAGGATGAACTTACAAAATATTCTCCCACTCCTCCTCAGGCAGCGGCTCTTGGGAAGACACATCATGCTCTGGAAGGATGCTCATCCCTATCAGAGCATCCTCTGTCATCTAAGAATCGTTGATACTCTATTTTTAATCTTCAGAACTCCTTCAGCTCCCTGGATCTGTAGGGATGGAGCATCTGGAAGCTCTATGGAGTGGTAAGCAAGGATAAACTCAATGATAGTGGTATTATCCCATTATCTCCTCACAAGCCCCTATGGCAAGTTCAGGAAAAGAAAGCCCTTCAAAGCGTTTGCCCCCTCTCGTCTCAGATCTGCAAAGGAAAGTGGAACTCTGACTTCTTTGCCTCATTTCAGATCCAAATAATGCTCACCTCTGGAAAAACTCTACTACATTAGGTGAGCTCATCAAATCTAGTGCAGGACCTCAAGCATGCTCTGGAACTTAAGTTGGGGATTCCCTCTGCAGCTCAACGACTTCTCCACGAAGGTAAACAACTTGAGGATTTTTATTCTCTTTCTTTTTATAGCATTAAGAGAAATGCCTCCATTATTTTCACCCTTCGTTTGAGATGGGGAGCTGTAGGACAGTCATCCTCAGCTCAGGCATTTTCATACAAAGATGCTGTCCATGCTCAGACTCCTAAGAAAACATCTCCACTAGTTCAGGCTCCCAAACCTTTTTTGGTGGACAAACTGGAGGAAACCCCCTCCATTGAAATAATGCATCCAACGCTGGATGAGAAAACTCAAAAGTTTGCAGAGCATGCCATTATTTGCAGGTTCAATGGGTTATGGCCATGCACAGTAGACCTATACAAATGGATTCACTCTAATTGGACCAACAATTGCAAGGTTCTGTTATGCTCAAAGGGCTTCTTCATTGTAGTGTTTGTTCTCGAAGAGGACTACCAAAGAGCCTTAACTGCAGGCCCTTGGTTTTGGGGCTTAGTAGGTTTATTCCTCACCCCCTGGTTCCCAGATTTCGATCCTTCTACAACAATTATCACCAAGCTCCCAATCTGGGTTAGACTTCCTGATCTCCTGGCACATCTATGGCACTTTGTTGTATTCCAAGGGATTGGCAACTCTCTAGGCCGCTTTCTAGACACAGACATTTCTAAAGGGGAAAAAGGACTATACACCTTCGCCGGGATCTGTGCAGAAATAGACATGAGTAAAGGTCTCCCGAACCATATCAATCTCAAAATTGGAGACTTCCATTGGACTCAGACGCTAGATTACGAGAACATAGCCTTTCACTGCCGAAACTGCCACCACACAGGACACCTTTAGAGTTCATGTCCCTCGATGCCTGCCCAAAAGGAAAAAGCCATTCCTAAGCAGAAATCCAAAAGCTGGAAGCCTCATGACCCTCCCCCCATGGATGATTTTGATTTCATCTCGGATGAAGAGGAGGAGATTGAGGAAGGTATGGAAGCAAAGATGACACAGGATGCACCCTCGGCTCAGCTTGAGGATTTGTCTATTCAACCATTCTCTCAGAAAAGGAATCATGAATCATCTTCCTCGGATTTAGATAAGGATGCCTCTCAGGCAGGCCAGCTCAGTTTGCAAATCATGTCATCTCAGCAGTGCCCTCCTGCATGGGTCAAAGTTGAGAAAAAGAAAGGGAAAAAATGCCGATTAGTTGATTCTTCCCATGTTGGGTAGAATCCTCTGCTCTGTTCTTGCTGCTCTGTTTTTCTTGTTTCTTTCTGCTAAGCTCCTCTCTCTCCTCTTTTCTTCTAGGGGCCGAGGTGGATAGCCTATCCTTTCTGGCTGCCTGTGTTCTTACTTCTCTTGCTTGTAACCCGTTATTGTACTATACATCCTCTTAATAGAATTAGTCTTTACTGAGAAAAAAAAAACAGCTCTGATACCAAATGTAGGTTTTAATCCTGTATAGAAATTACCTGCATATGAATTCTGAAACACAGAAAATAAAAAATGCGAGAGCATAACACATAAAACACATATACACAGAGATTTTCCCCTGGATCTCAAAACTGGGATTACCAGCTTGATTTTTCATTATGTTCCTTTCAATGTTACAATACATATTTATACATGCCGAAGCATCCAATACCATGGATCGAAAACCATCACGTCCAAAACCATGGACTGAAAAGCATCGCGTCCAAAACCATGTGCGAAAATCATGTACAAAATCATAGGTAGGTCCGCCCAACCTAATATAAGGTCCAAAAACAAAATTTTTGGGGGCACTACCTCGGACCCCATAGATTTGGGTTACCTGCACCCCTCAAATCCTTTGTGACCCC
>APFE030199118.1:3120-13588 GCA_000404065.3 Pinus taeda
CATTCAAGCAATTTTTGAACAGGTGGAGCTGATAGAAATAGCTCATGTAGAGATTCAGAGAGCCAGGTCAGCCCTGGGAATAATGCCTGAGCAGGCCACCAAAATGATTCACTTTCTCAATAACCGCACTAGGGAAGAATTGGCTGCTCTACAAATAGCCAGCAGAACAGATACAATACTCACAGCCAAAAAGGTACTGACATTGAGGAATTTCACTCAGACACTGGAGAGGAAGTGTCAGGAAATGAAGGTTGAAATAGATGAATTCAGAGCTAAAAAGGCTATTTTACAGGATAAAGGACTACCAAGCCTAGTGCCTAGTACAGGACAACTGCTGTCATATAATCAGTATATGACAAGGGTCAACAACTATGTTGAAAACCAGATCACAGCATCCAGCAGCTCCACAGAAGCAGCAGGGCCTCCCTCTGGGCAAACCCTCTATGACAAGCTGGAGAATCTATTCTTTATAGAGCATGAAATAAATCATCTGTTTGAGGTACCTCCTAATTTTTATAGACACACAGAGGCAGATGAAACAGTGGTTAAGATGAGAAGACATCAATTACCCCCAGCTGATTGGTGGCAAGCAATGTTGGAAATTTTGCCTAGATAATTCCACTTTGCCTTTTGCCTCTTTGGGAGCAAAGTCAACAGACAGGTTAGCAGGAAAGTCAGCAGACAGGTCAGCAGGAAAGTTAGCAGACATGTCATCAAGCAAGTCAGCATACAGGTACATGAAGCAGCATACAGATGACTCAGCAATCCACCCAAATAGCAGGCGAGAATTAACGCTGCATTTAAAGCACTGCTACCGCCTACTTTCCACTGCCAAAAGTCAAATCTGTCTGACAAAAGAATGTCGGCTATCTTAGCATTTAAAGTTATATTTATGTATCATTTACTTTTTGTAAGAGAGTTGGTGGGGAAATTTATTGCACCATAACTCTCCACTAAGATATTTTACACCCTATTTTGTATATATATCCCCTCAGATAACGCATTGAGGGTCGGTTGTAATAGAATTCTTCCTGAAGAGCTCTGTTGTATATTGAAGACTTTTTGATAATGAAATTGCTGATGGAGATTGCTGGTTCCAACGTTATCTGAAGATGGATATGTAAAGCTCTGTGTTGTTACAGAATTCCTGTGTCATTTGCTGAAATCAATAAGTTTTCTCTTAACTGTGTATGTGTTTCCTGTTTGTTCCATAACTTTTGTGTTTTTCATAATCTTAGTAAATAGAGAGAAAGAATAGCTTAGGATTTGTTCCAAACACCCTATGCTCAGTCCCTATTTCTAAATATGTTTTCTTCTGGATTAGCCATAGATATGAATTCTTAATTGCTCATGTCTGAATTTATCCTAACATGGTGAATACTGTTTAAGAATTCTTAATTGCTCTTAAGCATTACTTTCATGTTTCTTAATTTACATAGTGGAAGATTCTTAACTACCTTTCATTCACTAAATTCCCATTTTCACCAACAAATCTGATATATTGTTTCACACATGCCTAACTTGCTCTGCAACAACATTTTGTCTCCACAGATCCACTTTCAGAAGCACAAATATCTCAACTCCATTGCCCAATGGAACACACTGTCCTGTAAATATATATTTCAGTGCTAAAAGAATTCACCAACCCACCAATTTAGAACAAACAGTGCATCATAACTAGTCTAAAACACTCATCTAACAAAGTTAAAACTATAAAGAGAGAGCCCTCTCTGGTTACAGGTAGACTAGGACCTGTAGCTACAAGATTGGTTAGTGGTTACCTCGGCAGCCATTCCCTTGGGAGTCAAAGGGAACAACCTGAGTGATAACACTTGGCACATGTCCCCATCCTTGGGGAACTCTTCTTAGGCTTAATTCTCAGATAAACGTGTTCTCCAACTTGGAGCTCTTTTTGAACCCTATTATTATATCCATAGAATTTATGTCTATCCTATGCCACTTTCAAACTTTGCCTTATGATCTGAACTTGTTGTTCCATATCTTTAAGCATATTAGGTCCTACATGGACCCTGCTAACTGAATCACTCCAACTAATAGGAGTACTACATCTCCTGACATACAATGCTTCAAAGGGGCTCATATTTATGTTTTCTTGGTGCCCATTATTGTATGAAAAATACACAAGTGGAAGATACTCTTCCCATTTCTTCAGCTGATGCATCACATACATCCCCAACATATCCTCAAGGATCAGGTTGGTCCTCTATTTTTCCCCATCTATTTGTCAATGAAAGGCGGTACTAAAAGCTAATTTTGTTCCCAAACCTGTAAACGGTTCCTTCCAAAACCTAGAAGTAAATCTAGCATATCTTTATGACACACTCTTCTTGGGGATACAATGTAGCTTAACAATCTATTTTATGATTTTTTTTTCTATATCACTAACATAATTGGTAGATTTGACTGCCATGAAATGAGATACCTTGCTAAGATTATCCACCACTACCATTATTGCATCATGCTTCTTAGCTATTTTGGGATATCCTGAAATGAAATCCATAGAGATTACCTCCCAGTTCCATTCCAGAATAGAGATAGATTGTAATAATCCTACCAGATGCTTGCATTCGACCTTTACATGCTGGAATTCCATCCATTTTTCCATGAATTTTGCCACTTCCTTCTTTAGATTTGGATATTGGTAGTATCTTTTAATGTATGTAAGGATCATTTGATACCCTGGGTGGCCTAAGTAGGTATTAACATGGAATTATCTCATTTTCAATCTTTTTACTTAATCACTATTAGGCACATAGATTCTACCTTTGAATCTGAGTAAGTCATCCTTAGTGAGGTGGTATCCTCCATCCTCATCGCCTTGCTAAACTTTTACCTTTACTTGCTGGTATGTTTCATCCTGCTATCTAACGCTTTCGATCCTTTCTTCCATATTTGTTACATATGAGCTTACAAATTCCAAGTGATTCACTTGGAATCTCCTACTCAAGGCATCAACACATTTGTTTTCCTTTCCATTTATATACCTAATCTCGAAGTCAAACTCGCTAAGTGTGGCCATCCATCTGACTTGCCTAGAATTCAACTTTGGTTGTACAAAAAAATATTTGAGCCCGCTATGGTTTGACATGAGTGTGAACTTCCAGCCAAGGAGGTAATGTCTCCACATTTTTAAAGAATGAATGATGTCGACCAATTATAAGTCACGTGTCACGTAATTTTCCTCATGTTTATTTAATTTTCTAGACTCATAGCACATTACTCACCCTTCCTACATTAAGACTCCACCGAGTCCCTCTTTGCATACGTCAGTACATATTATGAAATCCTTGCCACAATTCGCGATTCTCAGCGCTGTTGCACTGGTGAGAAATTTCTTTATCTACTCAAATATTTCTGCACATTGTGTAGTCCACTCAAATATTTTCCCTTTTTCTATAAGGTTGTAATGGGATGTCCTATTTTGGATAAATTCTGAATGTCTCTTGTAATATCCTGTGAATCCCATGAATGATCTGATCTCATCCACATTCTTTGGATTTTTCCACTCCCTTATGGATTTGATCTTATCGGGATCAATTGACATGCCCTTGTTGGAGACGATGTGCCCTAAGTAGTTTACTTATGACTAGAAGAAGTCACACTTACAAAGCTTTGCATGGAGCTTATGTTGTTTCAATAATTGTAACATGGCCAAAAATTATTGTTCATGTTCTTCTTCCTTTCTTGAATAAACCAATATTTCATCAACAAATACAATGAAAAACTAGTCCAAGTACGGTCATAACACTCCATTCATCGACACATGAATGTGGCAGGGAAATTCATAAGCCCAAAAGGTACGACTATGAATTCACAATGCCCATACCTTGTTTTGAAATAATCCTTATGAATGTCCTCTTCCTTGATTCTTACTTGATGGTAGCCTGACCTCAAGTCAATTTTGGAGAAGATTGTTGCTCCCCTTAACTTGTCAAAGAGATCATCAATTCTTGGTAATGGGTACTTACTATTGATGGTTCTATCTTTCTTATTTAGAAACAATATTGGTGCTCCCCAAGGAGACACCCTTGGCCTTATGTGTCTATTGTCGAGCATTTCCTTCAGCTGCAGTTTTATCTCAACCAACCCTGGGGTGCTCATTCTATAGGGAGCCTTAGATGTTGGTGTTTCTCCAGGTACCATCTCAATAGAAAAATATTTCTCTATATGAAGAGGCAATCCAGGAACCTCCACTATAAATACATCTACATATTGTTAAAAAACAAGGCACCTTTGAAGTAATTCATCTTCCTCATCTATTGTTGTTCTATCGACTCCCTCATTCTTGGAAACTTGTACTGCAAACAAAATGCATCCCTTCTTACTGTTGCGTTTGGCTTGCATAATAGTGATCAACCTCACTGATATGGGATTTTTCTTCCCTTTCAACTCTCTTTTCATTCATTTGTCATCCAAGCATGTTATTTCATGTCATTTTTCATTCATTTCTCATACAAATCTAACTTGGTCAGGTGTACGTATATCAAGTCCATGCCTAGTAATATGCCATAACCACCTAATGGTAGCACATTCAAGTTGGATGTTGTAGGCATTCCACTGAGTTCAAATGCACATGAATTCAGCCAATGGTTGATTCTTCTACCTGTCCCTATTGACAATTGAACTAACCAAGGCTCTTCATGTAATTCCTTATCCAATCTGCACTTTTTTTACAATCTTTGGGATGGAATAGCTGAGCCTAGATCAGTCAAAATAGAAATAAATTGTTCTTGTATATTACCTTCCATCTCAATGATGGATGCTTGGTGGTGTGCTTGGTGGTTATCCAATGCTACATAAACCCTTGGAATAATCAGGGCTACTTCTCCCACCATTCTTGCCTCCTGAGCATTGTAGATCTCAGGTTTGACATCATGCTGATGTGGACAATCACTTCTCTTGTGGTTCTCACCATAGATCCAAAACTTGAGTGGTTCTGAGCCTTTGATATTAGATTTTGTTGACGCTGGTTGCTCCACATTTCCTGAACAAAAACAATGGCCTTCTGTTAAGACTGTCTCAAGTCTAATTTGGGTGTTTCCCTCTTTTCTTATGGGTTGTTCCTAGAACAATTCCTATTTCGTCTAGTGGTGTTTTTGGCTGGCCAATTAATTTTAATCTCATTCCTACACTTTGATTTCTCATATTAAAGTTATAACTTCTTAATCACATACTTCAGGTTCTGGGGTTCCAATAATTCAATTTTAAATTTGAATACCATAGGCAGCCCACTGATGAGCCTATGAATTTTAACTTTCTCATCCTTGAGATATGGTACATACCTCAGTAGTCCCTAGAACTTGGTGATGTATTTACCATTGGTCATCTGACCCATTTTGAATTCATAGAAACCTTTTGCCTTATTGTCATAATAGCGTTCACACAGGTATTTCTCTTTGAATAACTTCTCAAAGTCCTCTCATGTCAATTCCTCGGTAATGGCTCTATTATTCTTCAAGTCCTCCCACGGATGTTAGTTTTTCCTTTTACATTGTAAGAGGAGACTTTGGCTTTCATATTCTCGTAATAATCAGGTATCCTAAAGAAATTCTTCATACCTAGTAGCCATGATTTAGCGTCCTCTTCCTTCTTCACATCCTCATCAAGTGTGGTTGACTTTTCCTTTTCAAATTCTTTAGGAATATGCTCATTTTCCTAGCTCTTTGAGCGATGGTGATGGTGAGAGTGGTTGTATCTCTGAGTAGCAAACCTAGACAGTTTTCTTGAGCAAGGCATCTGCATTCTAACCCTTCCTCTTGGAGTACTCAAAGGTTCTCCCCTAGTTTAGTGTCCTCACTTCCCTACCTGGGCCTCTTTTTGGGTTCACTGTCATATGCTTTGTTGGTGTTCTCTTTTAACTCATGAAGGCTTTTTTTGTCTCTATGACTGGTCCTCATTTTAGATTTCCTTTGTCTCTACTAGTTTGAGAGGCTTTATATGATGACTACATTGATCTCAACCTACCTTTATTGGGCTCTTCCTAGCCTCTCATTATCGACCTTAAAGCTTCTCACCTCATCCCAAAGAATTCTCAAGGTGTCCATCCAATCCAGGGAGTGATTCCCCCTCCCTTGTCAAACTAATCTCTCTTCTTCATTGGTTATGACCCCATCACTGTCATGCTAGGACTGATCGGAACTATATTCATCCATTTTTGTCCTCATCACTGTATCTTGTATATGATGCTTGTGATGTGTTGTTAATCACACACATTATTACACATTTTAAAACATTAATTAAACACAAAATCAGGATCATGAGCTTGCATTCATGGATTTGTCATGGGGGTTTCTGCAGTAACAAACCAACCATGTTAATGTACAAGACATTTACAAATATATGTAACAATCATTTGAAGTGAAATTGGTTCATAATTAATGATAATAACATATTGACAGCCATAATCATGATCCCCTCAAGCTTTCAGCCTTCAACTAACTTACCTTAGCACAATTTCATTAACAAACAACAAGCATAGTTCAGACTGACTCAGTACCCTATAATTACTTAATAAAATTTACTCACTTTCCATGACAAAATCCATCCAATCTAGGTATTGAACCTGGACTCTCTGATAGCACTTTGTAATGCACCTGACCCCTTCGTTTCACATTCAAGGAATGGGTTAGTTTTTTTTTATAACTAACTTGGTGCAGCTCCAGGTCCCCAACAAACCTTGAAATTGCAATTCAGACTCCCCTTCAGAATATCGATCTTTCGGCTAGCATGTCATGACTATGGGAACATTAGAACACCCTGAAATCTCAAGTTGACATTTATATGGGAATTCTACCTTCGGCTGACCTCCCATGCCTTCGGGACCCTGAGCACATCCCAAAATCTCAAGTTGAGGTCCCTGATAGAAATCGACCTTCCGATTGGCATGTCATGACTCTGGGACCCTCAGAATGTCTCAAAGTCTCAAGTGGAGGTTTGCTCGAGAACCTAACCCTCTGGCTGACGTGTCACGACTCCACGATGATGGCTAATTCTCCCTCCAATCTCTTGTCACATGGTGTGGGTCCGACACCCATCCTCTATCCATCCCATTACCTCGACTCTTCCAATATTGTTTTCCTCAATGGTTATGGGATTCCCATATCCTAGGATGCCATGTAACCCTCCATGCATTATCCATCGGTGTCCCTGTGTGCCCCACAACCTTGACGCCTATATCAAAATACCTCTAATTTAACGGCCCCAAGTGACAGAGAAGTTCTTTGTCAACCAGTGTGCCATCAATTGCCGATCCCTGGTACCCACAGTTCCCTGCAACATTCAACCATTCACATTTATGAGGTTTCTAACCTCCAAGGTCTAACTATCTCCCCTATTATGTCATTTCAACGTCATTCACACCATGTGTCGACATGAAAGAGGTCCATGTGTCACCTATATATGGCTCCTTTAGGTACCCAAAACTCCCAAACGGCTTGTCATATGTCCTTCAAGACTTCATGCTGATGTCATCTCTACTTGACGATAAGTCACCATCTGTCTAGTTTAAGGAGAGAGAGGAATCCCTTGGCGATTGGGTTCATATTTGGTTTTACTTAGTGAACAGGAACCCTCAAAATTTGAACCCTTTAAGAAATCATTCTCACAACACTCCGGGTTTCTGACCTTCTAGGTTTCCATTGTGGCCACCTTCGACAACTTCCCCACCTTACGGATCCAAGCGATGAAAGAAGTTTTTGTCACCTTATCTTGACATATACCCAACACCATTTACTGTTAAGCCCCCGAATCTAAATTAAACTATCTTTCGGGCTTTAGGATCTACGAATTTTTTTCCCCATTGTTCCAACCAATCTCATGAGGGGGGAATCGCGTTCCACCAATCAGAATTCTCTCTTGTCTAGGGTTTTGACCGTCCAAAGGTGTTATGTAACAAGCTCACAAAATAGAAGAAAAGATAGATAAACAACTTCAAAATTATCTTCTTCGAGGGAGAAACCTCCTTTACATTACACAAATGAACAATTCTTCGATGATACAAATGACAATAACTCCTTTCTATATATAGGAGTATAAGGGGTCATAATATAGTCAAAGCCAACACAAAAATAAGGGCACAAAAATAACAATAGTGGGATTCTATGTGGCACAATAATAACAATATTGGGACAACATGGGCAAAAAAATAACAATAAAGGCTACAATGACATTAATAATAAGGGAATACACTAGTATTATAGGGGCCTAACATGCCCCTCTCCTTCATAAAAGAGTTGTCCTCAATGCTTGAGTAGTTTTGGATGCTTCTGTATAAAATTCTCATCCTCCCATGTGGAATCTTCAACGGGTAAGCTTTTCCACTTGATGAGATACTCTGAAATTGATTGATTTCATATATGTCAAGTTCTTATTTCTATGACTCCTTCAGGTTCCAATATGATTTTTCCTTCCTCGTCAAGTTCTAGAAAAATTGTTTGAACTGGGAGTTTGTCACCTAAAACCATCTTTAAGCATGAAACATGGAAAACTGGGTGCCCTCGGGAAGATGTAAGAAGCTCCAATTTCTATGCCATAGTACCAATCTTTTGCAACACCTTGTACAGACCATAAGACTTTGGTGAAAATTTATTATTCTTCTTAGCTTGCTTGAGGGACATTTGTTTGTATGTTTGTAGTCATAGAAATACCTATTCACCTACATCAAAACTTCTTTCGCCGTGATGTTGACCTACCTGTTGTTTCATTCTATTTTGTGCCAAAGTGAGGTTATCATTTAAGAGTTGGAGAAGTTGTTGTTGATTCTCAATGTGATCTTCCACTGCTTAAACCTTAGAATTTTCTCTTAAATATGATGTGATGGATGGTGGATTATATCCATAAAGTTCCATAAATGGGGTCATTTTTGCTGCAGTATGGAAGGAAGTGTTATACCACCATTTAGCCAGAGGAAACCATTTGACCCATTGTGTATGTTTATTAGATATAAAGAAACAAAGATATCATTCCAAACATTTTTCACTATCCCATTTTGCCCTTCAGATTGAGGCTGATACAATGATATATGAGCTAACTGAGTACCCAGACAAGAAAATTATTATGTCCAAATATTTCCAGTGAAAATGGGATCTCTATCGCTTAAAATAATATTTGGGTTTCCATGTATATTTTGAATTGTTTCCATAAATGCAATAGCAACTGTACTGGCTTTTAAGGGATGAGAGTATGCACAAAATTGTGCATACTTGGTAAGTATATCAACTACCACCATGATGACACTCTTTCCTTCTCACTTGGGTAAACTTGTTATAAAATCCATTGAAACCTCCTAACGTTGACTTGGAATGGATAAAGGTTGTAATTGACCTAGGGTCTTAATTGTTTCAACTTTATTTTGTTGGCAAACCAAACATTCCACCACAAACTTTTGAATATCATATTTAAGGCCATCCCAAAAAAATTCCTTATTAACCCTGTCGTAAGTTTAAAAAAATCTTGAGTGCCCTCCTAAGGGAGAGGTGTGCCATTCCATAAGAATATTTTGTTTGAGTTGGGAATTATTACAGAGGCATAAGATATTTCTACCATAATGAATCGTTTTTCTAGCTAAATGTATCAGACGTACAAGGGTCTTGTTGTAACTTTTGAATGAGTGCCCACACTTCTTCACCATTCTTCCATTCATCCCTTACTTCATTTATCCAATCTAGTTAGATAATAGAAATGGTGCAAAGCAATGCTTCCACATCCTCATCCTTTCTTGAGAGTGCATTTGCAACAAAATTTTTCTTCCCTTTTTTGTAGATGATCTCAAATTCATAACCCAACATCTTTGTGATACATTTTTGCTGCTCTTCTAAAGATAATCTTTATTCTAAAAGGTATTTAAGACTATCATGATCTATTTTTATCTTGAAGTGTCTTCTCATTAGTTAAGGTCGCCATTTCTTAAGTGTGTGTAGTATTTTCAACATTTCCTTCTCATAAATAACTTTGTGTAAATACTTTCCTTTGATTGGATGACTTTATAAAGAAATGGGTCTTTCTTATTGCATTAAAACAACACCAATTCCATTTCCTAAGGCATCACACTCCATAATAAAGGTTTTTGTGAAGTCTGGCGTAGCTAAGACCGGTGCTTGGCACGTTGCCTCTTTAATATGTTAAAACTTTCGTTACTTATCGAGTCCAAGAAAATGCATCTTTCTTCAGTAATGTTGTTAGAGGTTCTTCTATTCTCCCATAGTTATTAACAAACTTGCGATAATACCCCGTCAATCTGAGAAATATTCGCAAATGCTTTATGGATGTGGGGATTTTCCATTCCTTAATGGCTTTAATTTTTCTAAGGTCTACCTTAAAACCTTTATGAGATAAAATATGACCCAAATATTCCACCTCTTGTACTCCAAAGAAACATTTGGAGGTTTTTTCATATAATTGTTTCTCCTCCAATAGTTTGAGCACTCTATCAACATGTTGAACATGATCC
>APFE030199118.1:14194-30046 GCA_000404065.3 Pinus taeda
TTGAATTATACCAACCTCTAGCATTTCTACAACCATACATTCAATTTCACTCTTTTGGGCATAGGGATATCTGTAAGGTCTGATGTTTGGAGGAACACTTCCTGGAATTAAATGAATAGCATGACCATGATCACGAATAGGTGGGAGGCCTTTTGGAGTCTCAAATACCTTGGAATGATTGTCCAAGGTGTTTTGGAGATCTAGAGAAATAGATGATATCGATATGGGAACCTCTAAAGAACATAATTGTGCAAAACACCACATTTTTCTTTGTTTAGAAGCTTTTTCATGTTGTTAGAGCTGATTATCTTTCCCAGTTTCCCTGCGATACCCCTTAATTCAACTTCCTTTCCTTCTGAAAAAGGAAAATTCAAGAAAAGTTCTTGAAAATTAAAAGATATCGTACCCAAACATTGTAGCCATTGGACTCCTAGTACAACATCAA
Organism: Pinus taeda; assembly: GCA_000404065.3. NCBI lineage: Eukaryota > Viridiplantae > Streptophyta > Pinopsida > Pinales > Pinaceae > Pinus > Pinus taeda. The sequence continues at coordinate 14,640 of APFE030199118.1, forward strand.
CACCGCCTATTGGAATGGAAAGCATTGGACTATTCAACACATATTATCCCATGGATAGCTTGATATTATGGCACTTTCCGAGAAATTTATCGTTCTTCCATTTGAAACCATAACTTGACCCTCTGGTGCTTGATATAGGAAGTAATTCAATTCCTTCGCTATCTTACAATGAATAAAAATATGGGTGCTGCCCAAATCAATCAACACTATTACCTTTTTCTTCTTGATATGTCCTTTTATCTTGATAGTTTTAGGAGTCATTATTTCGGCCAAGGCATTACAATATATGGTCGGATTCATTTATTCTTTCTCTAGGCTTTATTCCTAGTGTGTATCCTCCTCTTTTGATTTTTATTGTTTCTTTTCTTCTTCCTCTTCACAATCTATGTAAAATATTTTCTTCTCAGCACACTTATGACCTTTAATGTATTTTCTATCAGAATTGTAACAAAGCCCTTTCTCTCTTTTTTCTTCCAATTTTTGTTGTGTCAACCTTGTAGGTTGTGGAAGGCTAGGGGAAACAACACTTCCATCTTTATAGTTGTGATTGGTAGGCTTCTTTTTTTCCATATTTTTTCTTTCAATTTTTCTTTCCAACCCGAATGCTTTCTCCAATTAATCAGGTTCCCAAATGTGAACCTCATGTTGGATGTTATCCTTTAATATCCCTATGAACATATAAATATTATTCTCCTATGGAATATATTCTACCCTTATATTCAATTTTTGGAATTCCTCAATGTGCTCCACCATTGAACCTTTTTGTTTGAGATTTATCAATTGGCGAAAGAAAGTGTTTCTTTTTGTATCCTCATAATGTGCTATCATTTCTTCTGTAAGAATTTCCCAAGTGACAATTTGTTTAGGAGAGAAAAACCATCGATACCATACAAACTGATTTGGTTACAAATATAAAGTTACAGTGCGTACCTTTTGTGTGTTTTGTACATTATGGAGATTGAAATATTGCTCCATCTGTAGTATCCATGTTATTGGATCCTTGCCATCAAACCTCCTCATATCAATCTTTGGAACATGTTGGGTATTAAATCCAATGTTAGATTCTATGTAATCATGATTAACATTTATTCTTTTCTCATCACGAGTTCCCTTTACTACCCTTTCGCCATGAGTAAGCATTTCTTTTAGCAACTTTGTGAAATCTATCTTCAAATCTTCCATGTTGCCTTTAAGTTTTGCTTCCTCGCCATCCATCTTAGATTCCATGCCATCCATCTTAGATTCCACACTATTCATCTTAGCTTCCATGCTTTTCTTTAAACCATGCATCTTAGCTTCTGTTACTTTTTGTAAGAGTGAAATTTGTTGCACTTGGTCATGTAATTTTGATATATCATGTTGTATTTCTTACTCTTCTTCATATTGAGTCAATTCTATCTCTGTAATTGCGAATCTCCAAGGTCTGAACATTCATCCTGTGGTATCCCTCTAAGTCCTCATTCCAACCCCATAAGTCTGATCAATATTGGATTCTCCAAGAAAGAGTTATTCCAAATCTCCCACGATGACCTCATTATAGACTTGTTCAGTAGAGAGAACTTGTACGAGGTTCCACGTGTCACAGTTTCGACCTTCAGACTTGAAACCAATACAAGGAAAACTAAAATCCTTCCTCTTTCTATACCTTTTTATGAAATGTCAATCGGATGCTTAGAGAGAAAGTTATTTCGATTTTCCCCAGGTCACCTATTTGAGATATAATTCGGTAGCCTGAAAAAACCCTAACTTACTTAGATCATATCTCTTAAGCTATAGCGAGATAAGATCTGAAATTCGTACTCAAGGTTCATCAAGATTGTGACTTAAATGGGTTTTAATTTTAGCTTCTAAAACATCATAGAAATAATTTATAGTGAAAATTCGATGATGACCTGTTTGAAGCAGTGAAACCCTAGAATCCAAAGCTCTAATACCAATTGTTATGCAACCAACTCACAAAATAGAAGAAAAGATAGAGGACTTCAAAATCAGCATCTTTGAGGGGGCAACCTATTGTACATTACACAAATGAACATTTCTTCGATGATACAAATGACAAGACCTCCTTCCTATATATAGGAGCCTAAGGGGTCACAATATAGTCAAAGCCGACATAACAATAATAATGTTAGGGCACAACAATAACAATAGTGGAATTCTATGGGGCACAATAATAACAATATGGGGACAACATGGGCACAAAAATAAAAATAATGGATATAATGGCAATAATAATAAGGGAATACACTAGTATTATAGGGGCCTAATAAAAGGATAAGGTTATCCCAAACTTTCCTATAAGTTCACGACCTTACTCCTCTGCACTACAACAAGGCCTTCCTCCTCATCCCGCCATGTCTCAGTCAAGGAACCTTGACTCTGAATCACGTAGTGTCTTAGACGGAGATATCTACAACCTCCTCGAATACAAGCTTTGTCGCCACATAGGATTCTTCAAGTCAGTCGTACTGACTATGGCTCTATCTTAGGAATCTAGTGGACTCCTAGACGTTCTTCACAATTTCATGATGATGTCCTTGGTTGCTTAGGGTGATCTACGACATTATCCCTCCTGAGCTTGGGTGATAGATTCTCCATTAGGTTCTTGGCCCATGAGTCTTCCCTTCCCACTAGGAGGGAATGCCACCCAATGTGGCATTAGCGATCCTATCGCTTACCTACCATGGGATTGGTGTGGACTTACCTACCACATATGGAAGCATAATTAACACAATGTTATCCTCGAATATGAAACCATTACCTACAACATAACGACATGATTCATTAAAAGATGAGTGAAATACACAAATACTTATATTTGAACTTATAGGGAAACTTCTTCCTAGAAAAGGAATATCCACCCAATTGTAGATAGTTGCAACCATAGTTACTTGCAACCATCACCCCTGAGCCAGATTCCAAAGTCCAAGGGGTTGCTTTCGTCTGGGACTAGTACACCAACTACCACTGAATTAGGAATTCCTTCCTCAATCCCACTAATAGGATACTACTTTCTTGGTCAACATTAGGAGTGCAAAGGTGACCAACCTCACCCCCAAGTGAACACATAGTGATTCACCCCATTATAGAGAGTCCAAAATTCATTGCACCATTAGGGTGGTAACCACAAGTCTTCATTCTGGTCTTCGTCTACTTTTGATCTAAGATGGTCTCTTCCCAAGATGTTATAGGGTTCTAGAGTTTGTTATCTCAACCCAAAACCTCCAGGGGAGCCAAGTTTTTATAGGGCTCCAGAGAATCCATCCCAACCCACAACCTCTAGGAACCCAAGCTGTTACAGGGCTCTAGAGAACTTTGTCTCAACCCATAGCCTCCAAGAACCCAAGTTGTCACAGGGCTCCTAAGACCTCTGTATCAACCCACAACCTCTAGGGACCTAAGTTATTAGAGGGCTCCAGGGACCCCAAGTTGTTATAGGGATCTAAATGCCATCAACTCAACCCACATCCTCGAGGGATTGAGAGCCAATCCCATTCTCTTCTCTTCTCTTCAGCATTTCCTGTTAGAATCTCTTGCTAAATGTTCCCCTCCATACCACTCTTTGTCCATCTATGTATCGCCTCATCCTGTATGAATGTTTCTCCCCTCTATCTCCTCCTGTCTCTCATTAGGGGAATTTTGAGGTCCAAAATGGGTCTCCTAAGAAAAATATACAACCAAAATAAACTTTTAAAGAACCAATAGGATTCAAGATGATGATGTTAACCATGGGGGATGACTCATCATTTTTGGATTAAAAAGGTACAAATATTAAAAAATAATAAAACTACTTTTTTAACTCATATTTTCAACTCGTCTCCCTAAGTTTTTACTCAAATTTTGAGTAAGGGTACTCGTTGGATGCAAAATTTAATTCGTCATCCAAAGAGTACCCATGTTGCATACTTTTGATGGACCCTCCTACACAAACAATGAGAAATACATGAAAAAGCCTGATCACAATCATGTTTTTAATGTATTTCTTAGTTTTAATGTAGTAGGGTCCATCCAAAGTATGAAAAATGTATACTCCTTCGATGAGGAATCAAATTTTGCATCCAACGAGTGTTTTAGTTTGAAATTCGAGTAAACCCATAGAGAGATAAGTTGAAAATAAGAGTTGAAAAAATGGTTTCTTCTTCCCCCCCGAATTTGATGATGTAATGTAATATTATTTTATTATTTCAACTATTATTTTATAATTTCCTTAGGAGGCCCATTTTAGACCTCAAAATTCCCCTAATGATCTTTTCTTGGACTCTTCCTTGACCACAATTACTGTTGCGTCCTTGTTGGCCTGTAGTGTGGAGTCCCTCCATAAAATTCCTCTCTGTTTTCTTATGGTTGCTGCTTAAGCAACATGAGCTTGCATACTTCCTCTTGCAACTCATTAATTTCCATGGCTGCTTCATCAATTCATGTACAAACCAACCTTTAATGGTTGTCCTGCATTTCAGGTTCTTCTCTGCACAAGAAACCATAACGTCCCAAGCAATCAACCTCCTCCCCAACTCTAGAATCTGTGTTCCTTGACTTAGTCCCCTTTTTCTTGGTTTCAAATGTTGCAAAAGATTTACAATATGTTTACAATGCAGCTTATATGAGTACTTGGGTGGGGCTGACACAACCTTCATCCAATAAGAAATTCGAATTGCATGACTTACTAGGGCTAAATTTAGTAGCTGCTATTGTTAACTAAAAGTTAGTTAGGTTAAAACAAAGTCAAACTACTAAACCAAACTCAAGTCTGTCTCTATTCTAGAACTAGGGATCTGTTAACTAACATACACTAGAGCTAACTCCACTAGATAGCTAATTTTAGGCATCAATTAGTCCACAATTCACTGAAAGTTATCTAACTTGAATTAACTTACAATAACTCAGTGTTAGGCCACATCAAACAAGTTAACTGACAACTGACTGAAGTAACTATGAGACTAAATTTGAATTGACTTCTTTGATGAAGATACAAGTCAAAGAAGCCATTCATTTCTACATTTTCAACAAAACTTTCTGTAGAGTGCCCCACATACACCCAAAATAAAACTCAAATTCAAAATATTTGTTAGAACATTTCTAGCTTCTAAAGTCATCAAAAATATAGTAATCTTGGAACTCTTCTCTTTTTTTTTTTTAATACAAATATAAGATTTTAAGAGAATCTAAATATTCTCTTTCCATTTTTTAAGGCTATAAATCAATTATCGATTCATTGGTTATTAATCATCATCATCCTCAATAATATCAAAGGTGTTGATTTATAACATTAAATAGATTGAAAAATGAAAGAATAAATTACTTACATGCACATTATAATTATTTGACATAAACGATAACTAAAAACAATTAATTGCAAATTAAACCCAATTTAGAAAACATGAAATTAAAACTATTAATAATATTAATATAAAACTAGAAGTATTAAGAATCTAATTTTTTTAATAAGTGTTGAGATTAATAACCTACATTCCAATCATTTCAAAATTAATGATTAGTAAAATAAAATTATATATATATAAAAAGAATATTTTAAGTTTATAATATACAATGATTAATAGTAAAAGAGTTAGCGTTGTATTATTTTTTAATAATAATAATAATAATTAGTAATAGCCATGCCCACTTTTATTATGGTTTTGTAAATCGTTGTTTGAATTAAATAATAAGGAGATGTCAATTAAATAAACTGATCTGGGAGAGCTTTTCCATGTTTACATGAAATAAATAAATGATTTAAAAACAATTTTAAATAAATTTGTTGAATCTACTTTCTTGAGTGCACATTTTTCCTGGTCTCTTATGATTTATTGCTTCCGCAAAGACCGTTGCGGATTCCATTAATAAATTAATTTGTTGAATTTACTTTAACACCTTCAATGACACGCCCATTTGCCTTCCTTTTTTGTGATCCACAAAGACCAGCATGGGGTGTGGTCGCCCATTTCAAGTCACTCAATACATCTTTTACCCACCACAATGACTAGGGTAAATGCCTCCCGCTCAACCATTGTTATTGCCGTGGGTGTGGACGGCCATTTCATATCTCTCCATACTTTCATTATCTACCAGAATGACAATACTCCCTTGCCCAACACCCATTCCCCTTCCTCTCTACATGTTTTATTATCTCATTCATATATATATGTTCGTGTACAACATTATAACTTAACTATGATATTATTTATAGGTTTTATAATATTAATTTTTAGGTTTAATATAAATATCTTGTATTTATAATTATGGTCAATAATGATCCAATATTATAGTGTGACAAATATTTTGTCAATATGAAAATCAACCATCGTGGAGCATCACATTGTGACAAAGATTATTTCGATATTTAAATAAATCATGGTCTACCATGTTTATTTCAGAGTTTATAGTATTTATCTAAAAGTTTATATACTTACGTTTCATAATATTAATCATTTAGGTTTATAAACCCTTGGTTTTTTAGTATTAATCCATTGGGTTTGTTATTTCTTTGGGTTTGTAATATCAATCGTTGGGTTTATTGATCTTAAGGTTCATATTCCAAGGGTATAAATTATTCATAGGTTTAATAATAGTAACCCTTGGGTTTAATATAAATCTTTTGTGTTTATAATCATGGTCAACCATGGTCCAACATCACATTGTGATAAATATTTGGTCAATGTGAAAATCAACCATGGTGGAACATCGCATTGCGACAAACATTGCCTCAATATGAAAATGGATCATAGTCAACTATGTTTATTTTAGGGTTTATTAGTTCCTTGCATTTATAATATTAATAATCCCTAGGCTTTATTAATCCCTTGAGTTCAAATATTAATTCTTAGGGTTTATTAATCGCTTGGGTTTTTAATATTAGTTTGTTGGGCTTATTGATTCCTAGGGTTTATTAATTGCTTCGGTTTATTAATCATTTGTATTTATAATATTGATGGGTTGTGTTTATAATATTAATAATCCCTTGCGTTTATTGATCGTTTGTGTTTATAATACTCGTAATTCCATAAGTTTGTTGATACATTGGGCTTATAACATTAATCCCTTGAGTTTTCTAATTTTTCCGGTTGGTAATATTAATCCATTGGGTTTATTAAACCCCAATATTAAGGGTTAAATATTAGTTATAAGGTTTAATACTAATCCCTTCAGTTTGTAATGTCTATCCCTTCAGTTTATTAACTTGTTGGGTTTATAATATTAACAATCACTTGTGTTTATAATATTAATAGTCATGTGGGTTTATCGATCCTTTGGTTTAAAATATTAATTCTTAGGCTTTATTTTTTTTGTTGACTAGCGGAATCGGCAACGACGGTGGTATCATACTCGTGTTACACGGGGTTGAATCCCACCGACTGCCACTATAACCTCTAGGAGGAACCGCCCAGCCCGCAAGAACGGCCCTCGGGTAAGATGAGACTCGAACTCGTGACCTGCACAATGGCACAGAGGACTTAACAGATCGTTCACTGGCCACAAGACCAAACCTCTACGGGCAATTCCTAGGCTTTATTAATCTCTTTTGTTTTTAATATTTATCCCTTGTGTTTTTTGATCCTTAGATTTATAATATTTTTCCCTTCGGTTTACTAATTCCTTGGGTTAATAATATTAAATGCTTGGGTTTATTTGTTCCTTAGGATTATAATATTAATAATTCCTTTGGTTTATCATTTAATCCCTTGAATTTAAAATATTAGTTCTTAGGGTTTATTAATGCTTGGGTTTTTAATATTAGTTTTTTGGGTTTATTGATTCCTTGGATTTATTGATCATTTGTACTTATAATATTAATGTCTTGGGTTTATTGATCCCTTGTGTTTATAATATTAATAATCCCTCGGGTTTATAATAATAATAATCCCTTGGGTTTTTAATATTAATAATTGGTTGGGTTTATTAGACCCTAATATTAAGGGTTAAATATTAGGCTTAGGGTTTAATATTAATCTGTTAGATTTATAATGTTGATCCCTTTAGTTTATTAATTCATTGAGTTTATAATATTAACAATCCCTAAGGTTTATTGATCACTTGAGTTTATAATATTAATAATCATGTAAGTTTCTCAATCATTTGTGTTTAAAATATTAATTCCTAGGATTTATTAATCTCTTTTGTTTTTAATATTGATCCCTTGGGCTTGGGCTTATAATATTAAACCCTTGGGTTTATTAGTTTCTTGGATTTATAATATTAATAATCCCTTGGGTTTATTAATCCCTTGAGTTTAAAATATTAATTCTTAGGGTTTATCAATCTCTTGGGTTTTTTATATTAGTTTGTTGGATTTATTGATTTCTGGGGTTTATTAATCTCTTGAGTTTATCAACCATTTGTGTTTATAATATTAATAAGCTGGGTCTATAATATTAATAATCGCTCTAGTTTATTGATGATTTGTGTTTATAATATTAATAATTCCTTGGGTTTCATGATCTATTGGGTTTATAAGATTGATCCCTTGAGCTTTCTAATTCTTTGGGTTGGTAATATTAATCCTTTCAGTTTATTAAATCCCAATATTAAGGGTTAAATTTTGGTCCTACAGTTTAATATTAATCCCTTAGGTTTATAATGTCTATCCCTTCAATTTATTAACTTGTTGGGTTTATAATATTAACAATCCCTAGGGTTTATTGATCTTTTGGATTTATAATATTAATAGTTATGTGAGTTTATCAATCTTTAGGGTTTAAAAAAGTTAATTCATAGGCTTTATTAATCCATTATGTTCTTAATATTGATCCCTTGTGTTTTTTGATCCACTAGATTTATAATATTTTCCCCTTGGATATACTAATTCCTTGGGTTTATAATTTAATCCTTTGGGTTTATTTATCCCTTGAGCTTAAAATATTGTTTCTTAGGGTTTATTAATCCCTTCTATTTTTTATATTGGTCCTTGGGTTTCTTGATTCCTTACGTTTATAATAGTTATCCCTTGGGTTTTCTAATTCATTGGGTTTATAATATAAATAATCCCTTGAGTTTAAAATGATAATTCCTAGGGTTTATTAATCACATGTGTTTTTAATTTGATTCCTTGGGTTTGTTGATCCTTTATTATCCTTTGAGTTTACTAATTGATTGGATTTATAATATTAAACTCTTAGATTTATTAATCATTTCAGTTTATAATATTAATAATCATGTATGTCTATTAATCCCTTGGGTTTAGTTGATATTTTTAATTTATAGAAAGTAAATATATGAAAGACATTAACAATTATATTAATACATATATAAAAATTATTGACAATATTGATAAGAGATATATACTTATTATAAATAATAATAAAATACTATGTTGTAGATGCCTGTGGCATATGCTATATATGCGATCGTAGTCATCAAATAGTATGTCTCTACATTTTTTTCACACGGGGTGGGCCCCGCTGGAAAATCACATTTATATACATATACATCTTATACAATCACATCAGGACACATATACATTCATCATATGCCTCGCCATCAGCCATCAATACGGAGAGAGCCATCTGCCGAAATACGCCAGCAATGCTGCGTTGCAGGATTCGATCCTGGTCGGGGTGCGTTACAACGTCTTCCCCGACCAATATGCCATGCACTTCGCGTGCCTCTACATATTACCCATGTAGGGTGGACCTTCAGAGATCAGTAAGTTTTTTACAAGAAATATTACAAAATTTCAAAAATAAAATCCTTTGTTGTGAATTTTCTGTTTGTTGGTGCATCAAAAGTCTATGATAAATTAGGGCCTATCAGCTCTTTGTTGCATATGTTCTATATAAGGCCTATGATAGTATTGGTAGGCCTGTCCCTATCTTTGATCATGTATCAACCATTCACCCCTAGGTTGATGCGCTGCCTCTTTTTAAAGCTGATCTTCAGATTTTTTGCACTCCCTATAAATATGTATACATGAAATCTGATCAAATTGTGATTTTAAAAACAAAGAATCATCCAAAATGTTCTTGAGTGAATGAACATGGCATGCAGATGTGAAATTGAACCAATTTATGACAATCTTAGAGTCCCCAAAAATGTGTAAGTGTCTACAGTTTTGGTTTAGTGCAAAATATAGTAGATGACGAAGTGAGATGAGCTCAACGTAATTGTTTGTGTCTGCACCCAGCCCCATACATATGTGGAATAAATGTGAATCAGATAGGTGGAATAGGAGTCCCCCTCCACACCCCTGGTCTTGTGTTGAACCATCAAAATAGGCCCAGGGATGAGCATGAGCTATAACTTTAGGGGTGATAGTTCAGGTCGAGGTGGGTTGGTCCTCCTCTAGGATTTCATTAAAGTTGTGGCAGATTCTCGAGATAATCAGTGGCCACCTGATTAGCTTATTTTTAAAAATAATATTGTTCCTTCATAACCAGGTATTCCAACAAAGGATCAAAGGGATATTACGTATTTTCATACTGGGGGATGCATTCCACCAACTATTCCACACTTCCTTAATGTAGTTCCCTTCCCATCTATGATTGATGTTTAACATGGACAGAGTCTGCTCCCATATTAGCTGTTTGATATTGGAGGACATAAATAAATGATCATTTGTTTCCTCCTCCTAGCGACATAAAACACACCAAGATGGACTCGGAAAATATATTTTCATGAGATTAGTGCCAATGCATGTCTTATTCATGATCATATTCCACATGAATAGGTGCGTGCGGTGCGGTGCCTTACGTTTCCAGATCATACGCCACCAACTTTCCAGAACAGGGGGCTTATGAGTAGCGTGGATGATGGGGCATCCTTCTTTAGGTCAGCTGCAAACATCCAAGATTGTTGATAAATAGTAGTATTCAACTGATCCACGATATGAGCTATGGTGACGATGCCTATGTTGTTAAGAAATGCAATCAGGTCTGGGTGGAGTTGGTACAAATTTCCACATCCAATCCATGGTAAACCCTAATGCGAATTGTTGTACCATTGTCGATTCGCGATGTTGGCCCACTCTTGATGGTGGGGAGAGTTTATAAGACCACTTTCTAGATAACAGATATTCCATGTTTGTTCGAAGATGGTAGATGAACCCAATCCATGATATTCTGAGGCCAAATATGTTTATAAGTGACGACTTCAGTCCATAAACGTTTGGTCTTTAGGAGGAGCCAACCCAATTTGGTTGCCAATGCATGAGCGAAAGCTGGGAGGTCCTTGAGGCCCCATCCTCCCCATTTTTTTGGCACAACAATTCGGCTCCATTTGATCCAAGAAAATGGTTTACCTTCTTTATGCCCCTTCCATAAGAAATTACAACAGATCCTTTGTATTCTAGATAGAATGCCTTGAGGAATCCAGGCAAGTGGCATCCAATAAATCGAGGTGGCTTCAAGAATAGATTTAATAAGCACCAGAAGCCATGCCCTGGACAAGAGATGATGGCTCCAATTGTTTAACATTTTTTCTACCTTAGCTACCAACTAGTTCCAATCAACAATTTTGTATCCATGTGATTTTATTAGGAAGCCCAGGTATTTCAATCCTTCCAGCAACTGTAGACTCTAGAAGGGGAACTTTTGATGTGCATGACGATGTTCCTGTGGAGATCATGCCGAAAGGGTAATGGTGGATTTTGTTCGGTTGATTTCCATCCCCGTGGTTGTACAAAATAATCACAGAACCTCAAAAAGAGTGTTGTAGTCATGTATGCCTCCATTGAGGAATATAAGTACATCATCCACGAAGAGGAGGTGTGTAATTATGCATTGATCTACGATCTTGAGTCCCTGTAGTCTCCCTACCCTTTTTTTCATATAAAATAAGCCTGCTTAAACCTTCAATGACTATCAGGAAAAGAAGAGGGGAGAGTGGGCATCCCTGTCTGAGTCCCCTCTCTGCATGGAATAAGTAGGAAACAGATCCATTAATGAGGAAACTAAATGAGACAGATGTTACATAGCACATAATCCATCACATGAACGGAGTAGGAAAGCCAAGGTGAGTTAATATCATCCTGATGTAGAGCCAACTAACATAGTCAAAATCCTTTGAGAGATCAATTTTGAGTATGACTCCTATCAGATTCTTTAGCTTGATGGAGTGGAGGGCTTCCTAGGCAGTACCAATGGCTTCATGGATTTGTCAATTGTGGAGAAAATCAAAATTTTCAGAGGATATGTTATCAGAGAGGACCGACTTGATACAATTTGCAATGATCTTAGCAATAATCTTGTACAGACAATTGCAAAGGGATATGGGGTGAAAATCACTAAAAGATTGAGGGGACTCCACCTTAGGAATAAGGGCAATGAATGTAGTGTTAATGGCTTCATACAATATCCTAGTAATTTTGCATTCCTCAATTACCTTGAGAAGATATGGGCTAATGGTTTCGAAGAAGGATAGGTAAAATTCCACCAACCAACCATCCGACCCCAGATTTTTATCCTTCTTGAACTATTTCAATGTGCTCTCAAATTCTCCCATAGTGACAGGTTTGATAAGATATTCCACTGAGTATGGATCCACAAATCTAGGGAAATGTCCAACAATTCAAATAATTTCTCTAATGTTGCTCTAGGGGGCACTTTGAAGAGCTGCTTGAAGTGAGTGTTCCCCAAATGTGCTATCTGATGAAAAGTATTAGACGAGTGCCCCTGTTCAGTTGGCATCTTCCATATAGTATTGCTAACTCTCCTCCCCTTAGCAAAGTTTTGAAATAATTTTGTGTTGTCATCCCCTGCTTGAAGCTAGATAGCTCTACTCCTGAGTCTCCATGTCTCTTCCCGATCCAGTAGAATCTTGGATCTCTGGGCCTCCATCTCCATCAATTTGGCCTTTGCTTCAATAATGGTGTACCCTCTACCTTGGTCATCAGTCAGATCATCAATCTGGCACTCAATGTCACAGAGAGTCTGTTCATCCCTGACTCTTTTGTCTTTAGCCTAGTTTATGGGGATTCTTTTAAGATTCACTAGGTTACGATAGAAACCCTCTACCACACAGTGATAATTTGATAGTGGATGGTCTCTCCAATAATTTGTAACTAATCTATGATAATCGGGGTCCTTTAAGCAGGTTGCATTGAATTAAAAGGAGACCTGGTCTTTTGTGATGGGCTAGCCAGTCCTAAATAGACGGGGGAGTGATCTGAGATCCCACCAAAACCCACTCACTTCCTGTAATTTGTGAAGGAGACTAACAACTCTTCATTAATGATAAAACGGTCCAGTCTTCTACCTAATTCTGCATCTCCAATCCTTATGTTATGCCAGGTAGGAATCTTTTTGTTCATAAGGATATTGATAAGGTGATGTTGCTCCAATAGTATTTCTAGTTGTTCAGAGAGGGGATCCAACTGTGAGTGATGACCCCAAGATTCTTCATGGCCAATGGTGAAGTTTACGTCTCCTCCTAAAATGGTAATGTTGTTGATCAGAGAGAGACCTAATAGTTTATTCCAGAATTCCAGTCTATAAAGATTAGGAGCATATATATTGATAATGTAGAGATTCCTTCCTAGCTCTGCGGAGAAAATGTCCATTCCCAAGAAGCCATGTCCACCCCAAGCAGATATAGATTTAATGGTACGGGAATTAATATCCGACCTATACCCCCCAATTTCCCCATGACATCCAAAGCTTGAAAGCTCCAACCAGGATTCAAAGAGTGTAGAATCCGAGTAATCTACTCTACCATAACTAGAGGACATTCCTTGTACAGGTGCCCTACTTTGTGACATCTCCGACATCAGAAGGGAACCCCTTCATAATCAAGGATTTACTTGTGCGAAAAATGTCTCCTGTGGAGGGTGATCTTCTCCTCCAATCCTTCCCTTGTATCCATATGGACTAGGATTCGTGCCATGGACATGTTGCCTGAAGATTTGTAAGTCTTGTCATGATCCAGATAAGTCCCCAGGGCATTGCCTATGTGGATGAACACATCCTTCGACCAAAAATGCAGTGGTAGCGCTGGAAGTCATACCCAAATCAGCCTTGCACCAATTTGTTCCCTTTATAGATAAAAAAGGGGGCTCCATCATTTCAACAGCACCAGGGCAAGTTCAATGTGCCAATATCGCGAGAGGATCCAATTTGTATATTCCTCGTTGTGGAATCTGAGAGAAAACCACCCACGAGTGAGAAATGTAATTGAGGGCAGCTCTTTAAGAAGGGAACCCCATATCTCCATAGTCCAGAGACAAAGACACTTTGCAATGTAGGTTTTCCCTCTGACTCGGCCCACCAAAACATCGTTGGCCATTTCCATCACCTCTCCCATCATAAGATATTCTCCCAGTGTGAGGTTGATGTCCTTGTTAGTCGCCTTGATGCACTTCCCTTTCTTTACTTTGTTGGACCTTGGAGCCATTGGGTGGTCCTGGAAGGGGCCCCTGCTACCTTGATATGCCGCATGCAGGGAGTGAGGGGTGCTCTTAGGGTTAGGTACAGGTATATTGAAGCAACTCGAGGGAATGGGGAAACCAAGTAGTGGATAGTCAGGGTTAAGGTTAGAAATGTTAGCCGGTGTGGTGAAGTGGGGGGAGGAAAGTCGAGGTTGAGTGATGCCGGTAGATGAGGGGGTGTTGGAGGGAGCGGTGAGTTGAAAGAGGGAGAGGGAGGGATGCAAGACGTGATGAGATTGAGGGTTGCAAGGGAAAGCGGAGGACAATCTAGACCAGAAGATGCATCAAGAGCAGCTGAATCCGATAGGTGCGGCACAGATGGCCTACGGCGGTCCCTGATAGGTATCGGCGCAGATTGCAAGAAAAGTAGTGAACAACAAGAACCAGATCCCAACACGGTGCATGGGCACATCCAAATATCCTTGTAGGGATTTGGGTCGGCTGAAAAGTTGACAACTTCTGAGTCCATTCCGGCAGCAACAATGGAGTCAATGGAATAGTAAGGGTCGAGTGAAAGGGAAGGATCTTGATCGCACACCGTAACAGAGAGGAATTATGCAGGTAAGAGATGGATGTGGAATGATAGCGGCTGTAGAAAGTCCACGAGGGCTTACCCTAGACCCTGATGCGCTGCATCATGGAGGATCAGAGACATTCCTCCTCAATCCTCAACAGAACAATATATATATATAATATATATATATAATATATATATATATATATATAATATATTTTAATATATAATAATTATATATATATATATATTATATATAATATATATATATATGCGTAGTCTAATTTATAGATGAAATGGCTTTTTTCATAATCATTTTTCTGGTCAATTTTAATCAAAATCTAATAGATATTTTTAAAATCTTTAGTTTAAATTGCTTAATCTGCATAGTTTGAGTGCCCTAGGGGTGTTTTAGGGTACTTAATCCATTTATGAATAAAAAACTGTATTTTAGACAACAAAAAATCTTGAAATTGTATTGCCAAATTTTGGTGAATTCTGGTGAAAAAAGTTATTTCATCTATAAGTTAGGCTATATAT